>JALPQI010006533.1:0-10471 GCA_025490895.1 Thaumatotibia leucotreta
TCTTTTGTATTCAGCTAATTGTCGTTTTGCTATTTTATAATGATTAATAGCTTTGCTTATTCCAGCGACACCTCCTGCTAAACTTCCTGTAGCTGATAATCCTGCTAAAATTGGAATTAATGGTAAAAATCCACCAGTTTTAGGTACAGGTATGACTCGGGGTAATTGTATAGGTAAGTCCGATGCTAATTCTTGAGCAGCAGCATATGCTAGTTCCATTAACATTTTCTTACATTTTGGCTTTAGTTTACTGACATGTTTTTTAGTGTGTAAAACAAGATTGTTAAAAGTTTTCTTTAAACCAGCTCCAGATTTCTTCTTATTTTCATTTTCAGGGTTATGTCTCGTGTATGCCATTTTTATAAAATGTATTAATATTATTATGTATAATTTTTGTAAGTACTGTGGTCTTTATAGTGTAAAGTTCAAAATACAAATGACTGCATGAAAAAGTGATAGCTAATATAAACACTTTTCTTAATTTTAAGCACTATAAACGATTTGTCTTATCAATCCAGCTATTTTCACTTGATGGAAGACCGAGCCACTTAACATATACTTTATTTCCTTTACGTTTTAAGACTCGTTCAACAAGATAAACATTTGGGTGCAAAGTTTTCTGAATTTCTTGCGCATAAAATGCTCCTAAAATGGGTCTACGCTTGGTGTCCTCTAGATAATATGTGGTTGGGTTAGTATTTTGAACTTTAGTTATCTTAAATATTTCTGTTGACCAATTAGGGGTAAATCGTTTCTCGAAACATCCTTTATACTTACTGACTCTTACAAAATCTCCAACATGAAACCTTTTACAAAACAGTTTTTTCTTTGATAGTGTATTCCTAATGTATCTTTGTAATACAGATTCTTTATTACTATGATTGATTGCGGCCGGTGCTTTTCCCACAGTCCTATGAAAAGTTTGATTATATTCTGAAATTATCTGATCAAGAGTTCCATCAATCCACTTATAATTCCCCTTCAGACTAAACTCCTTATACAGCTTAGATTTAAGAGTTCTTATAAGTCTTTCAACTATTGATGCCTTTTTTGTGGAATATGTAGAGTAATGATTAATATTATATTTTTCAACAACTTTTTTAAAATCATTATTATAAAATTCATTACCCTGGTCTGTTTGTAAATTGCGTGGTTTACGTCCTGTTGATAAAAATAACGTGTGCAACTCTTTAGATACGATTTCTTTAGTCTTACGTTTGAGTGGAATTGTCCAGGCGTATTTTGAGAAACAATCAATAATCACAAATATGTATTTATAACCAGCATTCAGTTTTGAAAACGTCTGCATATCTATTAAATCAGCTTGCCAAAGGTCATCGATATCCCTTAAAATTACACTCCTTCGAGGGAAATTCACCCTTGCATTTTTGTGAATTTCATTTACGACGTCTAGTTTGCTCATAATGTTTATTCAGATTTTGTTCAAGTTCTTTATTTGAAATATCTTTTTCAACTTTCTTTATTCGATTAAATAAAGCAAAAATTTTGTTATCAAGATTTATGAACTTTTTCACACAGTCTTCGATTTTGTTTATTATTTCTGAATTTATTAATGCATTCTCATCCGAGCTTGATATTTTATTTAATTCTGCTTCACAATTGTCAACGTTTCTGTTATTTGTCATGTCTGAGAAGGGTGTATTTACATACTGAGCACTAACATAATACTTCGATATATTTTATTGCTTTACAATACCAGCTTCCTTCAATTCTTCAATAATTGATATAATTTCATTATCATGGTTCGTGTTACCAGCGTTTTTAGATGCAATTAAAAGTGTTAGTCGTTCAATTAATTCATTTGGATCATCCCAATATATATAGTCTGTATTACTTTTATAATGTTTTAATTCAGGCAAGTTTCCACCTACTTTAACGTTTGATACCTGCTCTGAAAGGTTTTTGTGGGATTTCGTGTCAATTAGTTGTGAAAAGAGGGGTTTGATAATAGTACAATATTTTGAACCTTTGTCTCCTTTTATTTTTCCGTTTGGATCAAAATCACGTTTATGTGCGTTTGTACGTATCAGCATTTCTTTATATTCAGTTTTGTCGTTTTCAGTAACAAGCTTGAGATCGGGTTTGTTTCGCATTAATAGTTCCTTTAAACCAGCGGTTAAATCAAACTTTTTCTTATCGATAGTAATAACATATTTTTTTTCAGTACTAGTACCATTATTCACTAAAGATAAGCATACATCAGAATTACCCATCATCAACTTTTTATTCATGCTGCGAATACCGAATGGTATATTAATGTCCTGATATAAATCAATCATATCTTCTTTTTTTAGAGATAAAAGTGTATCATTATTTTCTTCGTGAGAATTATTATCGTTATCATTAGAGTATTCATAATATTCGGAGTGTCCATCAGGATCAATTAGATCTTTGAAATTTTTGTATCCTGTAGAATCATTTAAACTCTGAGATATGTCATTCGTATCTGTACTAGTGGTCATAATAAAATCCGGTTTGACATTAACACTTTGCATAGCAATATTTTCCAATGGTTCAGTAATAGACTTAAAAACTTTTCTAAAATGTATATGATTTTCATGTTCTTCATTATTAATCTTCTTTATTTTTTTTTTAATATTATCTGCAGCTTTAATAACTTGTTCTTTTAAACGTGTATCCATTTTACCAGCGTTAACATCAACCGATTAATACAGGCACTTAAATTCAAGTGAGGACTACGTTGACATTTAAATCATTTTATAATGGAAAATCTAAAAATAAATATATGTGTCAAACCCTTGTCTATATCGACCTTTATTTATACCGCAATCTTTATTGATCAGTAAAAAGCTAAAACGAGTATACCATATAATTGAACAAAGTTCTTTGAATTTTATCCAATCCATATCAGTGTTCACATGTTCATTGTATATATGTTTCAAGTTAATATCATCCTGTTTGAAAACAATTAACAGATTGACATTATCCCTTAGCAATTGTTTTGGAATTTTGGAATAAGTTTGCGATAAATAAAAACAATCAATTTGTCTATGTCTTCCCATAGCAAAGTAGTTGCGAATGTTTACTTGATTTTCACATGCGACATCATCAAAAATCATGATTGAATCGGTCATGGCCTCATTTGGATGAATAACTTCGTTATTGTCGTTAAATATTAAAAACTTGGCATCTGGAACTTTCTCCATAATTTGCTGGAGGTAACGATACTTTGGCTGGAAAGCTGTCTTTGAATACAAATAGATATTTTTAAACTTTAGACCATTTTCATGTATTAGTAAATTTAACATTATATTAGTTTTACCACAGTTTGAGGGTCCACATATTATACAACGAATTGTATTGGGGAATAATGTACTATGTGTTGTATTTCTGTGACGATCATTTTCTACTATTATACTATTTACTTCCAGAGTTTGAGTATGCTTAATGAATTTCATTGTGAATATGAGGAAAATATGATATTTCAACGCTTTATATAGGTGCCTTACCAAATAAAAACAACAATGATTATTTAACAAGTCAATTAATTTATTGCATTTATGAGAGTGATACAGAGAAGCCTTAAAAATAACTTATAAAAAAACAAATTATACTTAAATACTTCACGATTATATTTAATTTAAAATATAGTATTACAGTGGCCCCATGGTAAAGTTTGTATGTTGTCGTGCAGTATTTGCCTTTTATCGTCGTTACAGTTTAAAACGACTTTATCAACTTGCTGTGAATATAAAACATGTTTGATAGATCGTATCATATTCATATTATGGCTATACACTTTTTTTGTTTGCAAAGCTTCGTCAAAATGTTTAATTTTTAATTTATTAGTTATAGGTTTCGTGACTCCTTTTGCTTTTGTTATTGTCTTCTTTACACTTTTTAAACAATACAGTTTAGCTCTTAATCCAACGAATTCAGTAATTACCACACCGCCAAATTCATCTTTAAATAAACCAGGTACTTTAGCATTCAATTTAGGTATACCGTACGGGTTATTGTGCTCATAATTACTAGTATCAAATTTTAATATGTTTTTATTTAGATCGTTGTAAAAGTCGTCAGTTATAATGTTATATAGAAGGCTGTCAGTATCAGTATAGCAGAGTTTAACATTTTCTTGGTACGTTTTTTTAACGAAATCATAATGAAATCGGTATAGGTGCTTTTTCGCCAATTCTAAAACTGTAAATCCAACATAAATGGGGCGGTCTAAACAAATTTTTTCTGGACTTAATTGAATAGCTACAAAGTTTTCATTAATTATAGATACACTCTTTACATTAGGTTTCAATAGTATTTTCTCTGCACCTAAGTGCTTGTTTGTTTTATTGTCATTGTCTTTCCATTTTGTAACTAATTGAACTTGCATATGATTTCGCTTGTTTTCAATGGTTTTACCAAATATAGCATTGTTTAGTAATTTAAAAAAGTCTTTCTCAAATGTAGTAGAAGCTTCTTGTCGCAATCGAGTATTGAGATCAATATATTTTTGTAAGAAATTAGACTGTCTAAAACGAAGGATGCGATGTATTTTCTGTAACACTAACCCATTCTTTAGACATTCTTTTAAATGTACGAAATGAATGATATAGTTGTATTTGTCATGTAAATTTGCAATTAACTTTTCTGTCTTTCCTCCAGGGGGGACAAACTTTTCAGGTGCAAAGGGCAAGTCAGCATGATAATCATGTAAATGATCAGGATAACTCATATCAACTTCTAAAATGTATCCATGTTCACCGTTTCTTGGTATGGTCAGTATGTTAAAATTGATAACTTCATCGGGATTTAAAAATTCAAAATCTGATACAGGTATTTTTTGTCTCATCGCATAACCATAGAGATTGTTACAATCTAAATATATCAAATATGATGTGGGTTTAGAAGCATCATAATCGGGTGTGTATTTATTGTTTGCTTTTGAATTCCGAAGAGAACACTGGGCTAACCCGCCACGTATTCCTCTTTCTATCATCTGATATACTTCTAAATCGTGTATTAATTGTAATTTTACGTCTGTAAACAAAAGCATAGCATCCCAACTTAAATTAGGCGCAGATACATAATAAGCAGGGTCCAGATTATAATGCTGCAAACTAGTATTTCTAAAATGTTCAAATACATCGCATAACAATAAGACGTCACATTTTAAGTATAAATCAGTATATTCTCCTAAAGTCTTTATATTAAAAGCTGACCATACAGTTTCGGCATGCTTAAAATCGGTATCTGATATACGTTTACATTGCAGAGAATTATAAAACATTTCTTTTTCTGGTAATTTATTGTCTTCATATTTTAACCAGGAATCAATGTAATCATAAGGGTAAACACCTTTACGTGTTAATAACTGAAAGTGGTACCCATCAGTAAATTCTTTAGACAAGTTAACATAATCTTCTTTGTTCAAACTTTTGGTTAACTCAAATAAACTGGAACTAAGAAATTGGTAGGAATCAATAAACTTTATTTCAAGTGATTGACTCGGTTCGTTAGTTGAAGATATCGTTTTTTTTATACATGAATATTTTTCCTTGGACTGTGGCATTATTTTAATAGAACCGGGGTACTTTGTAAGTTCTTCTATAAAGAGATGACTATCATACCCAGCTAAATTATGTAAGACAACTGGTACAAATGGACAGATTCTGTATTGCAGGTTGCATAGTGAGTGAGAGGCACCTCTGTATTCTGATGTGATGTGATCGTGATCACGAACTTTGTCACCAAATAAAAACTGTTTACAAATATGACAGTGTGTAGCATTCTCATAATTACATTGTTCTTCTTTTGATAATGGATTCATAGGATTATTTTTAATCAGTATACTGTTAATTTCTTGAATATCGTTAATTAACCATTCAACAAAAACTTTCACGCAATCTTCACCTCTGTAAGAAACGTATTTATTCAAACTGGAATCGTGCGAGCAGCATACATAATAACCAAAACATGTTGGGACATGCTTTTTCAGGTTCTGCGTATTTTTACCATTCTTTGAATTACAATTAATTAACATGCTTTCGAAGTCAGCGTATATAATGAAATTAATTTTTTGCTTGCGTTCGAAATTCTTAAATTGAATGACAGTATTTTCATTAGGTAAAACTGTTACAATTTCAGAACAATGATGAGTTTTAAATTTATTTTCGCTTTTAAAAAATTGTAAACATGAGTCACAGAAATTCATTTGACCTCTATGTAAAGTTACTTGTTTTCGAATTAATCGTACAAGGTCTTTAATGAAGCAATAATGTCCTTTACCATTTTTTTCTATGTATAACAAATTAAAATGATTATTTTTCTTTGATTTTGATTTGTACAGGGGGCCTGTTACAACACACTTATTATCTAATCCATATATATTAATGCTTATTTCAGGGTTATTCTTTTCAAATAACTGTATATCTTTGACTGATAAGGGGAATGCTATTCCGTCTATATTTAAAACATCTGAATAGTGCGGGTATGATTTAGTTCGACACACATTGCTCTTTGCAGGATATAGACCAGCAAGTATACTCCATAAAAAGCAATAATTATCATTGTTCTGAATATTAATGCAGCTTTTGGTATTTTTGACAGTAGGAGGTAAAGGTATGTAAGTACCTCCTCGCATCGGACAATACTTGTTTACATTGACTTCTAAATGACTTATTGCAACAAAAGACCAGCCAGATTCACGGTGTTCAAATTCAGTAAGTTTATCTTTCAAATGCTCAATCGTTTTTGCAAACAGCTCATTAATATTCGAGTTTCCATAAATAACATCATATTTTGTATTGAACGACTTTAATTGTTGTTTGTCTGAATGTGGTAATGTAAAGTAAACGAATAGCTCATAGTTTATTTTGATACATTTATGTTTCAGTAATGACATTTCCACAACTTTCATAATGTTACTTTGAATATCGCACAGAAACGTCTCAGGAGTGGGGTATTCATTTTGTATTGGATTCAAACGATACGTTACTATTCTGTTTTTAAAGGCAGTTGCTATAATTTCAATATTATTAAAATCAGTCTTCAATATGCAATTCGATTTATGTAAATTGGTTCTCAAATGATAATTGTATTCATTCTTAGGCAATTCAATTCCACATTTGTCACATTTCATTGAAATAGTTCTGGATGACGGGAGGTTATGTGATCTCACTGTAAACAAAATGACACACTTTATAGATTACAATTTATTTGAAGGTAATATAAGATACATTTATTATTATTTGTTAAATGATATGTTAAAGAACTTATATTTTATAACAAATATATAGGTACTTAAGTTAAGAATGAACACAGAGTTAAAACATCAGTAATATAATAGACGCTAACTAAAAATGAGAACCCATATCTGTGGTATTCCTTTTGCGCTGCGTGAATAAATTAAGCTTAATGTTTCCACGCTTCAATGTTAGGGTGTATTTCATATATATATATATATTTATACATAGTTGGAATTATACATTACGAAAAAGAATTCACTCTAACACTACAGGGTGTGGACATTCAGCTAAATTTATACACGCAAGGCAATATGAATACTGTAAATATAGGAGCATAATTTATTTATTTATTTATTACTCCGGTATTCTATAGCAGATGTATTAACATTAAGATAATAATAAATCGATACAATGTTTAAAATTCATCAATAATAATTACTAACAAATGACGGCACACACATTCGGTATTCTTTTCGCGTTGCGTGAATAAAATTGGCCAAGTGTCTCCAAGCTTCAGTATTATCATCGGTTCGGTTTTTAATATTGACTACGGCATGACGCCATCGATTCACTGGCGATACCTGTTCAATATCACTGCATTTGTAAACTTTAACCTCAACAAAGTGGGTGCCCTTTTTATCTGGATTTGCCTGACGCGCGAAACCATTCGCAAGCCTTCGTGAAATGTAGGATAATAATTTACCCTCGCCTGAAGTTTGGTTCGCCTCCAACCCCTCGTCATCACTGTCGGCGCCGAATAGCTCCGCCGCAGTGCCGTGTCGCGGCTTCATTGGTGCTGGTGCAATTCTCACCCTCTTCGAGCTCACCGATGTCGAAGGCTTGGACTTCTTCTTATTCCTTTTGTCACCCTCATCAGCCTTCGGCGGCGGCGGCGGCGGCGGCGGGGGCGAATCATCCTCCGAGGACGACGATAGGAACAAATCTTCGGCATTCGAGCGTTTCGACCTGAAAATCAGATAAATATGTTACTATTAAATTTACAATCATTTAACATGAGCTTGAATAATAGAGTGCGGATACTTTAGTTACGAATTTAAGGTAAACCCAATTATGTATTATTTAGAAACAGATAGGTAGGTAATCAGAAATAATTATTAAGTATTCATTGATCTCGAAGAGAACGATATTATCAAGTATATTCACACACGCACACACACACACACACACACACACACACACACATACACACACACTATAAAATTTTGTCATAGTAACTACTAGATTACTTTCTACAGGACTACGACGTTGTTAGTTACTGAGACAAAGTTTTATATCACTATAGAACTGTCTCAGTAAGTAGAAATCAAATTGGCTGACTGTAGGTATTAACAGCAAGTAGCAACACCCATAACTAACCATCGATAGACCTTATGTCATTGCAATAACGCTTACAAATGTGTAGTTAACAGTGATGCTGATAGTACATTAGTTTGAAAGGTTAAGTTATAATTCTAAGTAGCTAATTACTCGTGTCTTTCTATATAATTATTATAATTCTCTATTACTCTAACATTTTTTAATTTAAATAATTATTGATTGAGGAGTGTCTTTTCAAAGGGGTTATTTCTCTATGAGTTTTTTTTCACACAAAGTATGATCTTTGTCTAAGTGATCACACAAAATAAGCCCATTTAAAAAGACACTCTTCAATTGTTATTACGAGTTTATGATGATTCTAGTACCTATTAGTAACATTAACATATACATTGATTCATACTTACATGATGATGATGATGTGCTGTAGCTGGAGTTGGGAAGAGAAGAGTGGGTTTCCTTGCTTCCTGTTTATCGGAATGAAGCAATAGGCCCGATCGGGCGGCTTAAGTAGTGAACATTCACGTGGAGCTCTCCCATATATGAAATTTGTCGACGCGATTAAAAAGGTACAGTTTCGAAGGCGCATCAGCAATTCAGCACTTAGCCTAAAGTAGAAGCTCTATATTTCGCTTACCTTCATACTGTGGGTTTACTTCCTTTTTTATTCAATCAATAAATAATAACATTTTATTTTCATATTTAGTCAATATTATTTTGAGTAGATACTTACCTTTAATCAACAAACAAACGAAAACAATACATCAGTTATGTAAAACAAAATGTGCAGGTACGTACAGTCGAGTGCATTAATATATAGACACATTTGTAAAGGATCAGTATGGAGAAGTGTATATATATATATTAATGCCCTTGACTGTACTAAGTAACTTCATTATAATTGTATACGATCGTTTATCTAGTACTCGTAATCTTAGAAAAGAAGACAAAGTCAGGATAGGAGCTAGTATATTTTATTTGCATCAGCGCATTATTACTAATAACTCTTCAAAATACGAATGCACACGATCGTATTTCAACACAATTTGATCACTAAACGCATGTATTAATACTCAATTTGGTATGTTTTATTTTATTTCACATATTATGATTATGATTATGATTTGCAGGCAGGTAGGTATGGTATATGTGAACGGTCGACGACAAAAATAAGTATACATTTTTCACCTTATCAGACATCTGTATGTGAAGTGCTAATATATTATATTTATGGCCGTAACTGCACAAAAATTATTAGATATAATATAATCTGTTAAAGTAAGAACAAACACGATTTTTACCCGACTACGGTAACGCAGAAGTGGGTTATGATTTTGGCTGCTATTTATTTACATTCATTTATCTATCTTTTTCTGGATTTATTTTGCTTTAAACATACTATTAATCTTAAATAAGAAGACGAAGTCACGATATGAGCTAGTATATTTTATTTGCATCAGCGCATTATTGCTCACTCTGTAAATCCACACGTATGTCAATACAATTTGATGACTAACCGTATGTATTAAGAATCAATTTCACGCTTCAATTCTATTTAACTTATTATGATTATGATTCGGCGAGCGGTATATGGATATCAACACAGACGGTATCATATTTGTCAGTCGCCAATCACTCCATATGACTTTCCATATACGAATTTCAATAAAATACATGATATTTTGAACTCTAATAACGATGATATTTTCGGATATAAATCCTGAAAATAAGTGAACAAACTTATTCAATACAATATTTTAACAGCAGTTAGTTCTACTGAAAATATGTCGGTAAGTCCTTTTTAATAAACATTATAGTATTTAAATAGAGCACTTATAAAAAATTGGTATAATAATTTTAAAATTTATTTTAAGTAAATCTCTAATGGATAAATAGTGGGGAACTTAAAT
>JALPQI010006534.1:0-51926 GCA_025490895.1 Thaumatotibia leucotreta
TCTCAAACAAATTATTTAATTATCATTAATATGGAACGATTTCCATGAGCATTTTACGGTTTGTTATTCCAAAACCAAGGTCATTACTTTGCCACACAAGTGAATAATATGCGTTTTTACACGTTCGTATTAAAGGATAAACGAGCACTTTACGAGCTAGTGAGGGGAAAAATTATAAACACGTGTCTATTGTTTTGTCGATTTCGATGAAATTTCCTATAAGTATAAGTAGGTACGAACGGGTTTTAGTCGGGTCTGGCAGAATTTCGCGGTTTTTTTTATTATTTGTAGTATAGTTCGGGAAATATTATTTGAACGACTCTTATCTTACTTACGACCTTTTGTTTAGCATCATTAACAATAGAAAAGCGCTAGACTGCTGATTGTTTAGTAAGTGTTAACGCTAAACAAAAGGTCGCAAGTAAGATAACAGTCAGTCAAATAATATTTCCCGAACTATACAGTCAAGTTCATAAATATGTACCAATCAAAATTAAGTGGATTAATATCGTTTACATACTTATGAATTGGACTATGCCTGCATATTTATATACGAGTAGATATAGAACGTATAAATCTTGGTAATCGTACCAAACAAAAATACTAAAGGTAACAGCGAATTTGGAAAATGGTAGAAAATAGGTAAACGTTGTTCAGTACAGTCTGATTCACACATGACATCATCAGCCCATTGCTGGACGTAGGCCGTTCTTATTAATTATTTATATTATGGTCGGATTAGGTGGTGAATGCTGATAATGTCTGTCTATTATGATGATGCTGCTGTCCATCATCAATCTCCTGTAAACGAATGGTTCTCATTCTCGCTTCGTTCGGCCGTCTATACAGGGTGGAAATTATTTTTGGGTCAGTGAGGGCAGCTACCTAGAGCTAGCTAGCTAGCTAGCTAGCTAGCTAGAGGGAAGCTACGTGAAAATGGTCTTGGAAGACCTTTCCTCGATTTAAAATTAATGAAAATGGACGTTTACAGAATCGAATAAGATCGTTTTTCTAATTTCAAAGAGCCCATTATCATACAAGTCCAGATCTGGAAGAATCAGGGTTACTATCGGGATTTTTTAAACAAGCTCAGCTAACTAAAACCTACATTGGGTAAAGTAGGGTAAATGATAAATGTTAATAGAAAAGCTATTTCAGCTAATAAATTTAAAGTCAATCGAAGCCGGGCCGGCTGTTTAAACACAGGCCGATACGGTTTCAATTCCAGAACAAATACACAGTTACGGCATAGGTTTTATGATTCAATAGATATACCTATTACTTTAAACTAGTAATGTATGGATAGGATTAACTCACACAAGTTATGTACTTTTACTCATGCGATTTACTCATGTTTTTTTTTTTTTGGTCGGGCAACACCGGCCGGGTCGAATGTCAAATTCGTACAGCGTATTTAAGTATTAGATTTTAATTATTTTACAGTATTATTTAACAAGTTACAGTGATAAAAAGTATTATTAGGAAGAGTGTTAAGTGTAATTGTATTATCTCATAAGTTGGTTTAGTGTAACATGTTGAATATTGACTACAAAATACAAGGCTGTGGATAACGACCAACGTTCAAGATTTGAAAATATCATCGTATTTGCATGTATTTCAACGAAGATAATGAAAAGGGAGTATTGTTTTCATAATTTATAAGGCTTGTTGTTTAGATTATTTAATTGGTTTTACACCTACAGTAATTTTTAGTACCTAATGTTAATGACAAGGATAACCAATCTTAAATGTCAATAGTTTAACATATTTCTAGTTATAAATCTAATCATTTAGTCATAAATGTCCTCAAAACAGCTCAGAAACATCCTCATGAGTGATAGTGTAATGCAATACAGGGAATAACCACATCTATTTTATTGATCTTATTGATTCTTGTAGTCAAAATCAAGTCAGTGATCTCTGTTCATTTTTACATTGTTGTAGTCACATCATATTTCTAAAAGCACTGGAGTCCATTCTTATTTAACTCAAATATTAACCCGGCCAATATGTTTTCAGCCCAAATTACAAAACGAGTGACACGGAGGGACACTTTGGCTGCAAATCTCCAGCAAGCTCTTAAGGAACTTAAAGATGCCAATGAGTACAATAAAAAACTCCTTCAGGAACAGGAAGAGAGTGAAAAGCAATTTGAGTGTGTTGTTAGAACAAACACTTCTCTCAAAAGTCAACTTGCAATCCAGGATATTGAGTTTGAGAACATACAAGGACAACGGGATGAACTTCAGGCTACAGTAGACCGGCTCGAACGATGCCATGACACACATGAGCAGGCATTGCAACGCATCAGAGATCTAGAGCAGCAGTTGGGGGAAATTGAGGCTCAACAAGAACGGGATGTTCGGTGCAAGTATTGCTCGGGGCAGCAACATAACAATTTAAGTATTTTTGATGAACTAAATAGTTTTCAGGAAGACCTGTTGCATGATAGTTTAGTGAATCCCCCATGTTGTAGCCTCTAGTAAATGAAACTACTTTAATAGTTTACCATTTTAATCATGGATAAAGTACAATCTATAGGTTCTTGTTAATGTCTAGGACACGTGCGGCGGCTTCAGTGGTTAGAAGGAAAGAGGGAATTTTGGGCTCGGTGCTCCGCTTTTTGTGGTGTCGAGCGCCCGCAACCTGGGCGCTGTTGTCGCGCTCACGGAGCCCTCTGATTCGCTACCGACGGTCGTCTGGATTGGTCAACGCCGGTGCCGGTGTTACCAGGCGTTAACATACTCCGGGGCGCTGAAAGAGTATCTTTCAGGAATCCCTTTCTTGCATAGGTAACGGGCATATTCTGTTGAGTGCTCGCTTGACGAGCCCCCTGGCAGTATTGAGGTCCGCGACACGCGGCACGCCATCCTTGCCGGGGTATAGCTTGACTACCCTGCCCATGCGCCACAGCAGCGGTGGCAAGCCTTCCTCTTTGATGAGCACCAGCTCTCCCAGGCGTAGATCGCGTTGTCTTTCGCGCCACTTGTAGCGTTGCTGTTGTAGAGACACGAACTCCGACGACCACCGCTTCCAGAAGTGTTGACGCAGCTGCTCCAGCTTGAGGTAGCGGTCCAGGCGTTGTGGGTTCCGGTCTTCAAGTGGCGGCGACGGCAGCGACTCGAGCGCCCTAAAAACCAGAAAGTGCCCGGGAGTAAGGGGGTCTAAGTCATTGGGGGAGGAGGAGAGTGGACAGAGTGGTCTACTGTTCAATATTGCCTCTACTTGAGTGAACAAGGAGGACAGCTCTTCAAATGTGAGATGAGTAGTACCTAATACTCTTTTTAGATGAAATTTAGCACTTTTAATACCGGCCTCAGCATAGCCGTTAAAGTTAGGAGCGTAAGCTGGCGCAAATTTAAATTGAATACCTTGACCAGCTGCAAAATCAGATATATCATTTTGATATAGTTTATAAAAGTCATTAATCTCTTTAGCTGCAGCTACAAAGTTTCTACCGTTATCACAGAACAACTCCGCGGGCTTACCGCGTCGGGCGATAAATCTGCGAAGTGCAAGCATAAATGAATCTTTAGACAGGTCGCTCACAGCTTCTAAATGTACACATTTATATCTTAGACATATAAATAGACACATATAACATTTGGTAATTTTACATCCACGTCCGCGGCGATCGGTTATGAAATAGGGACCAGCCAGGTCAAGCGCAGTTGACGTGAATGGAAAATCAGTGTTTGTGCGTTGTTCGGGTAAGTTGCCCATAATATTTTTTAAAGTTTGACCAGAAATACGCCTACAAGTGACACAATTGCGGGCCGTGCTTCTCGCGAGATGTCTGCCTCCGACCGGCCATATAATGTCTCGAACTGAACATAATAACAACTGTGGCCCTGCATGTAAGAGACGTATGTGTTCATGTGTAAAAATGAGTCTGGTTAGAGTGTGTTTAGCACGTAATAACATGGGATGCTTCTGGTCGTAGCTACGATCAGAAGCCTCCAGCCTCCCCCCGACTCTCAAGATACCTTGAGAGACAATGAACGGAGACAGAGTTGTGATGTGTGATTTAGGGCCAAACTTATGACCTTTGTGCATCGTTTTTGGGTTCAGATGTCAATGACTGCTGTTGGGCAATTTTGACTAGTATAATGTGGACTAAAAAAATACAAATCTAGGTATAGTAAGTAACCGTTTTTATATGATGCAAGTTTTTAATTAATTGCGTCCAGCTTCGCTGAATTTCAGGTGAAATTGGTTCGTACATAAGGTTTGAAGTAATATTTTAAGTTTAACTGTGCACGGACTTAATAGGCCTAAGGGATCAAAGATTTGGAACGTTTTTGACAATATTAATTTCTTTGCAATTTTTTCATCAGATTCATAAGGGTTAATTGCATAGTTTAGAATATCTTGGCTGGGCAGCCAGCCCTGTCCAAGTGTTTGACAAGATTGTCTCAATGCCAAATGCTCATTTTGACTAATAGAATCAGAACGTAATAACTCGTTTGAATTCGAGCGGTATTTACGTAAGTTAAAGCAACCGGCGGTTAGGACCTTTGATACCTCGGCTTGTATATGAAGCAGTTCTTTTACAGAATTTGCACCTGTCAGTAAGTCATCGCAATAAAAATCATTTTGTATTATAGTATTAACTAATGGATCTTTGCTCTCAGCCCCTAACTGCCACAAACAACGTGCCGCTAACCAGCTGGAAGAGGCGAAGCCATACGTAACAGTATTTAAGGTCAAAGAACGAATAGGTAGGTGCTCGTTTTCACGCCACAAAATGACTTGCAAGTGTCTATCTGCTTCATTAATTAAGATTTGACGATATTGTTTTTCTATATCAGACGACATCACATATCTATACTGTCGGAATCTAAGCAATATGTCAAATAACGAGTTTTGTATGTTAGGTCCTACCATCTGGATATCATTAATAGAATAACCAGAGGAGGTTGGGCAGCTGCCATGAAAGACTGCCCTTAATCGTGTAGATTCACTGTCCTTCATCACTGGGTGATGAGGGACGTGATAAGCATTGTAACATTGCTTAGATTCCGACAGATGACCTAAACTTTCATATTCGTTAATGAAATCAGTATACATTTTTTTAAGTTCAGGTTGTTTACTGAAACGTCTTTCTAAGTTGAATAGGCGTTTTTTAGCAATGTTAAATGTGTTGCCTAGGCAGTCAGGCGTATCCTTTAAAGGTAGACGCACTACAAACCTGCCATCAGATTGGCGATATGTGGTATCTGTGAAATGTTTTTCTATGGGATGAGAATTGAACTCACCTCCATTTTTGAAGTCCGCTTCTTGCGGTATCTCCTGCGTCTCCCAGAACTTAGTCATTTGGGCAGACAGGTCCGACATGCAGCAATGAGTAATTGTGTTTAATGAGTTTACATAGGCAGTGGCGCCCTCTATCGGACCGGCTACAAGCCACCCAAGCTTTGAAGGGATAAGAAAGGTACACTTACTACCTTGCAATGTTTTTGCCCTTCCAGTAACGATCGACCAGAACAATTCAACTCCCAATAGCATATCTATTTGAGATGGGACGTTAAAGGTTGGATCTGCAAGTTTCATCGATGCCGGTAAGTTAAGGTAACTAATATCAACATATTTTTTAGGAAATTGATCAGTTATTTTATTTAAGACAAGAAAGTCTGCGTTAGCATTGAAATTGGTCAGTTTAGATTTTATATGAGCTGCGCACCTCATAGGTTTATAGGTCAGAGAGGTATTTCCTATTCCCGTTACATTTGTGGCAGTTAGAGGCTGAAGGTCAAGTTGCAGGCGTTGCCTTAACGCTTCAGTAAGATAATTAGACTGTGAACAGTTATCCAAGAGACATTTGACTGTCTCTCTCTTATTGTTGACAGGATTTACAATTTCAATTAGAGCAGTAGAGAGCAATGCTTCACTACTGTTGAGAGAAGTATTAGCAGTGAGGGTGTTTCGCACCTCGGCACTGTCAGAAGTTACCATTGTTGAGGAGGAAATAGCTTCCTCCCTAACGCTGTCGGTGGGTTGGCTTATTAGATCTGTGTTAGACCCACTAGACAGATTGTTAGTGGTTTGTGTGTTGTTGTGTAGGTATGTGTTGTGACGTCTCTTACATACACGACAACCGTTGAGCTTGCACTGACGGGTCTCGTGGTCCGGGCGGAGGCAGACATGGCAGAGTCTCAGAGTGGACGCCCGCGACCAGCGCTCGTCGACCGACATCTTTTTGAAGGCTGGGCAGTCGTACACTCTGTGATCACCACGGCACACGACGCACGGCCGACCTTTGTTGTCACCTTGTTTTTCTGAAATCATGAAGGTTTTTATGTTTTTATCATGTTTAAATGAATTTTTATTAGTCACAGGCTCTAACCTGTGATTAGATTGTTTTTCTCTTTTAGATCGGTACAGGTTTTCTAATATATCTGCACGATTTTTTAGAAATTCCTTGAAATCTTCAAGTGTAGGCCACTCTTGAAGAGTATTTCTGTGCTCTTCCCATTTTGAATATGTATTTGAGTCTAATTTTGCAGCTAACATGTGAATTAACATTGTATCCCAATGCTCCGTAGGTTGACCTAATGTTTTCAACGCTCGGAGGTTTTTAGTGAAATTATCGCTTAAGAATCTAAGCGACTTATCAGACTCCCGCTGTATACTTTCCATATTAAATATTGCATTCAAATGATTAGTAATTAATTGCCTTTTATTACTGAACCTGTCACACAGCAGTTTCCAGGCCTCAGTATAGTTGACAGCTGAAACTTCTAAATTTGCAATTATACGGGCAGCCTCGCCTTCAAGGTATGAACTTAAGTAGTGAAACTTGTGGATCGGCTTAATGTGGTCATTGTTATGAATCAAAGATTCATAAAGGTCTCTGAATTCCATCCATTTATAATAAGATCCATCAAATTTATTTATTTTAATTTGAGGCAACTTGAAGCCGAGGTGCTCAGAATGACAACCGCATGAAGAACAAACCTTTACAGACGGCTCAGGTGAGGGTTTCTGAGCTTGAGAGCGTTCCAAAATATTTTGAGCTACAGCTATAGCAGAATTAATGTGAGATTCATTAGAGTCCCGTTCTAGGAGCTCACTCTCAAGGCTTTCAGAATTAGCTACCTCAATCGAAGTTTGCAGCTCGTCTAGGCGCGTGGATAACTCTATAACTTTATTTAATCTTAAGGTAAGCTCATTAAATTTAATTCCCGTTAACACTTCATCATCCTTAATTGTATTTAAATAACCACGAAATTTAGAAACTTGACCCTTTATGGATCCACGCTTAATGCGTAATTCGGCCAAGAGAGCTTCCTTTTTTGCAGCTTCAGTCATGTTGAATTGTGTTTGTTAACTGAGCTGGCAAAACAGACGAATTAATTTGAGAAAAAATATTATTTAGAGTTAAAAAGTATCCACGTCAGCAAAAAGTTAAATTGGCAAAACAGCTCACGCCCCTGATGCCTTCAACAGCTACGCCGAGGTGGCCCGGTGCGCAGCCACGTGGTCGCACGTGGCACGCGAAGCACACGTGGGCACGTGGTATGTATGCGTGGCACGCGGCTCGCACGTGGGCAGCCTCGTCACTGAAATCGTGCAAAAGAAAGGGTGCATATGCGTGCAAGAACCAAAGCGCAGGCAAGGGTGGCGTGAAGTTGAATGAACTTGTTTATGTCAGCAAAGAGAAAAGGAAATAAGTTAAATTAATTTTAGAATGGCACACGTGCGCTTGCAAACAAGGGTTTTTTAAGTGCAAATGAATTAAACGTAAATGCGTAGGCAAGCTGGCGATAACATAGGCACAAACAAGCCGTTTCAGTCAGGTTTTAAATAAACGCGTTAGGTATTTATAATTATATCGTTAAAGGAATGCACAGGTTTTCACTGCACTGCCTTATTTAATTAAGAAAGCCTAAATAGATAGGCACTGAAGCGGTATTTAAGTTAACTCACACAACGTGCACTGAGAGGTTAGGTATTTGAAGATCACTAAAAACAAGCTGATAAGAAACTGTCCTGTAGGTAAAAACACAAATAGATGCAATAAATCACAGTAGGCACTCAGTTTAAAGACAATTTAGTTGGGATTCAAGGTTATTTAAGTTAAAGTAATTTGTCGAGTTTAGTTACGTAATGGTCAAAGATCAATGAACTGCAAAATAGGTATGTTTAGGTTAAATTGTTGTCAAGTTTGTAGTCAGAATATTGAAATTGAGAATTTAAGTTAGAATAAGAAAGAAGGGACTTGACTTAGGTTTAAAAGTGGGTACGGATGGGCACTTTAGGTATCAGGGCACTCGCCTTGTCTCGCCGCGCGCCACGCGGTCGCGTCGTGTTACCAGACGCCGACGATCGTCCGTCCCAAGGTTCCCTGGTCTTCGCCGCAGCTGTCCCTCAGCGGTCCTCTTCTTCGGGCACGCGTTACTGGGCTGGCGGCGAAGGCTGGCGGTAGTTGGATTCGGCTTGCGGCGTCGTCGGCTCCAAGACCACGACGCTCCAATATGGCCGACGAAAGTCAGGCTCTGCAATTTAAGATAATAGACCTGCCGCACGTGTCCTGTCACGGTCGCCAATTATGTTTCAGCCTATAAGTAAAACTACTTGTTAACTAGTTTACCATTTTATTTATGGATAAAGTACAATCGTTAGGTTCTTTTTTATGTCTAGGACACGTGCGGCGGCTTCAGTGGTTAGAAGGAAAGAGGGAATTTTGGGCTCGGTGCTCCGCTTTTTGTGGTGTCGAGCGCCCGCAACCTGGGCGCTGTTGTCGCGCTCACGGAGCCCTCTGATTCGCTACCGACGGTCGTCTGGATTGGTCAACGCCGGTGCCGGTGTTACCAGGCGTTAACACCCCATTTCTAGACACCGTAGATTTAACAAAAACTGTACATCTAGACAGCGGTAAAATTAAATTAAAGGGTTCCAAAAAGATAAAGAGATACTTAAAATTAAAAAGATTTATTGATAAATCTAAGGTCTTATTAAACCGTCATAAATCTATATTTAAGGCTGTCATGTGTAAATCTGACAGTGTCGCCTTAACCAATCAACTATTGAATTGTCAAAACCAACTGGAGCAGACAATATATGAATTAAATCAACGCTCCAAGGAAGTGGAATTATTGGAGTTAAAATTAAATAATATCAACAATAAATACGAACTTTCCAGTAAAGCTTTACAGGAATACATAGCTTTTATGACTTCTGTTCTAGCACCCGAGAGCCGAATCCATCTGCGACTGGACTCGCCGCGACCATCGCCACGCCCGTCCTCGGCGGGCACTCCCGCCCTGCCGCCGGCGACGCCGGGCTGCCGCACGCCGCGGCCGTCGATGCCGGCCTGCTACACGCCGCGGCCGTCGACGCCGGGCTGCCACACGCCACGGCCGACGACGCCAGGCTGCCATACGCCGCGTCCGTCGACGCCGGGTTGCGCCACACTGCGGCTATCCGCGCCTCATCTTTCGGCGCCGGCGAACCGTGCGCCGCGCCTTCTGCCGCTGGGCTCTCCGGTGCCCTGCTTTCACGCGCCACGTCTGCTCACGCCGAGGCCCCCCGCGCCAAACTTGTCGGTGCCGGGCTCCCCTGTGCTGCACTTCCCTGCGCTGCACCCGGCGGCCCCCCGCCCCCCCCTCGCGCCGCACACCCCGCCGCCCGCCCCGCCGACGCCGCCGCCGCCCGCCGCGCCGCCCGCCCCGCCGCCGCCGCCGCCGCCCGCCGCGCCGCCCGCCTCGCCGGCGCCGCCGCGACTGCCGCGCCGCACCGTGCTGTACACGGACGAGGCGGGCGCCGGCCTCGGCGCGCTGCTGGCGAACCGCCTGTCGCAGAGCGTCGTCAACACCTGTCTCCCGGGGGCCTCCGTCGACCGCCTGGTCGACTGTATGTCGGCTGACGTTTTCGACGGCCGCTCCACGCTCGTCGTGTTCTTGGGGAATAGTGTGGATGTCACTAAACGGGATGTCAAAAGATTATCCGCCGCCCTGTCAGAGATCGACCGGCGGGGAGTTGGGAAAATAATTATCTGCGCGTTGCCTCACAGAATGTCCGGTGACGTAAATACGAAAGTGGACTATCTTAACTCTATATTGTATAGACTCTCTCTGTACGGCCGTACGATTTCGTATTTTGAAACGAATAATTTTATTGAAGATTTTATTATGCCGGTCGATAGAACATTCCTTCCTAGAAGGTGCTTGCGTGATTGTGCCGATTTGTTGGCATACAATATTGTAGACCCCGTCGTGGCTAGCGCGACGGTCGTTAATAGTTGTAAGAGAACTCCGCCATTATATTGTAGCGCGGAATCCAAATCGGAGCCGTTGAAAAATTTAAACTAGCTCTTCCGACAACGTGTGATTTAACCGGCTCCGTGCCTACCGACCATAACGTTAGTATTAATTTAGTAAATGATGATCTGATTAACTTAGTTCACCAAAATATACAGGGTTTCAATAGTAAGGAACTCGAGATTGAGTTGTTTTTACAATCTGCTAATGTTGATATCCTTTGTATAACAGAGCACTGGCTTAAGAGTCATGAATTTATGTTTAACTTCGCCGATCATAGTATAGTGAGTTCATTTTCCAGAAAGTCTTGTATCCGCGGAGGTTCCTTGATAATGGTGAAACATAATTTGAAAAGTAAAGAACGTAAAGACATTGTTGAGAAATCTATTGAGCGACATATCGAGCTCGCTTGCGTTGAGTTGGAAAAATTTATTGTTGTGAGCGTGTACAGGCCTCCCTCGGCAGACTTTAGCTTGTTCGAATCAGTCATGGATGAAGTTCTTGCTAGTGTTTTTAGGAGTAAAAAATATATTATTGTGTGTGGCGATTTTAATGTTAACTTGCTTGAAAAAACACATACTTCGACAAGCCTTGTTAATACTTTTAAATCATTTAATTTAGAACACCTCTTTTGTGAACCAACTAGAATTACGCCAACCAGCGCAACTTGCATAGATAATATCTTCAGTAACAGCAATGCGATTAATAAGTCCATAATAAATAACTTAAGTTCTGACCACTGTGGACAACGTGCCTCCTTCAGGGGAAGAGTGGAAGAAGTTCCGCAAGAGTCTATGTGTAGACCTATTTCTGAGAAGCGGTTGGATTTATTTAATCAGAATATTGTGAAACAATTACGTCATCTAAAGTTTGAACAGGAAGACCCTGACTGCTTGTGTTCCGAATTATTCCTTTGCATAAAAAAGGAATTTGATTCCTGTTTTAAAACAAAGAAACTCAAAGGCAAGGCGCGAACTAAATTCGCTGATTGGGCTACACCGGATATTCATGAGAAAAGACGCCGGCTCTATGATTTATATCACCTTAAAGCCACAGATAAGAGGCCGGAATTTGTAGAGTATGTTAAGAATTATTCAAAAACTTTTAAGCGAATTTGCGTCGCAGCTAAAGCAGATTACCTGTCGAAAAAGATCCAGAATTCGAGTGATAAGATTAAAGCTGTGTGGCAAGTTATTAATAGTGAAACCGGAAAACGTCAGATCAAAGATCCGCACTACAGCTTAAAAATTAATAATGATTTAATATGTTCCGACCTTGAAGTGGCGGATGAATTTGAGAGGGTTTTTTCTAATATACCCGTAGAAACCACCAAATCATTAAATTCATCGCCAGATATAGCTAAATCACTTTTGGAGTCAAATGCAGTGGAATGTACTAATGTATTCAAATTTGATTATGTTACCCCAAACTTGGTAATAAAAACGTTCAAATCACTAAACGTTAAAAAAACTGAAGATCTCTGGGGCCTTTCGGTCAAAGTACTACATTCCATTATTGAATCAATTGCACCTTATTTAGCTGATATTTTCAACAGTTGTACAGATACTGGAGTCTTTCCTGATTTAATGAAACACAGCAAAATTATACCTTTGTTTAAATCAGGAACTAAAACAGACCCTTCAAACTTCAGACCAATTTCAATATTACCAGCGCTAAGTAAAGTTTTTGAAAAACTCATTCTAAATCAACTAGTTTCCCACTTTAATCGTAACAAATTGCTCAATAGTAATCAGTTTGGATTTACTAGTGGCCGATCTACCACTGAAGCCGGCGCTGTCCTCCTTAAACACATCTTTGACGCCTGGGATAAAGCTCAAGATGCTGTTGGAATATTCTGTGATCTTTCGAAAGCCTTTGATTGTGTTGACCATGAAAATTTAAAAAGGAAATTAAGCTATTATGGGGTTAAAAATGTTGCCCTTGAGCTTATATCTTCTTATCTTTCGGATAGGACACAGCGAGTGGTTATTAATGGAACTCAATCATGCGGGTCGCCTGTGGCTCTTGGAGTACCTCAGGGATCAATTTTGGGCCCTTTTTTGTTTTTGGTATATATTAATGATCTTCCTAACCTTGTGCGAGAGAAACATGACATTGTATTATTTGCTGATGACACGTCACTCATATTTAAAGTGGATAGAAAAGAAAAGAGCTTTGATACCATTAATGAAGCGCTATCTACTGTTGTAAACTGGTTTACAGTAAATAACTTACTTTTGAACGCCAAGAAAACTAAGTGCATTAAATTTACCTTACCCAATGTTAAGCAGGTAAGCAACAGTATGATCAAAGTAAATGGTGAATCACTGGAATTTGAAGATCAGACAGTTTTTTTGGGTGTGACGTTAGACTCTAAACTACAATGGCATGCACAGGTGGCAGCATTGGCAGGCAAACTCAGCTCTGCCGCATATGCAGTGAGGCGAATCAGGCACCTGACGAACGTCGAGACGGCTAGGCTGGTATACTTCAGCTACTTCCACAGTGTCATGTCATACGGGATTTTGTTGAGGGGGAAAGCGGCAGATATTCAGACCATCTTTGTGCTACAAAAGCGAGCTGTGCGCTCCATTTATGAACTAGGTGCTCGGGTCTCCCTTAGGGAGAAATTTAAAGAGGCACACATACTTACTGTAGCCTCCCAATACATCCTGGACAATATTATGTATGTTCGTAAAAACATTCATGAATTCAAGAAGAATAGTGATGTTCACAACTTTAACACTAGGAATAAACATAAGCTGGCTGTGTCGGCCCACCGTCTCCGTAAGGTTAGTGCGTCTTTCGTTGGGAACTGTACACGTTTTTATAACAAAATTCCTAGTGATTTAACAAATTTGCCACAGCATAAATTCAAGTCTCAGGTTAAGCGCTACTTGATAAGTAAGGCGTATTATACCATTAACGACTTCATAAATGATAAGGATGCTTTTAAGCCAGTACCTTAACGTGTTCGGTAAATCATATACATAAGTGAATGTTTACTATCATACTAGTGTTTCATATTGTTATCATTAATTATAGATCTGACGTAAGATAGTCATTATCTTAGTTTTTTTTTTCCGTATTACTAATATGTAGTCTTGACACTTGGAGACTTTATACATCTCCGAGATTATCTTTTTATTTTAATTTTTCCTATTTTAATGTATTAATATACATGTCGACACTTAGAGTCCTTTACACCTAAGTAATTTTAATTTTGTATTCAGATTTTCTGTCCTAGTTATTTCTATTTCTATTTTTTTGTTCTTGTGATAGTTGTCATATATGTAACGGGCAAGTACGAATATAAATTCTCATGAAACGAAATATGGTCAGCATTCATAGTATTTAAATTATATTGTCTGCCTGATAGCTTGCACAGTCATGCTCACTTTAAGGTCTCTGCTTACGGTGGCGTCGTTGATCGGGTCGCCACTTTCCCGAAAGAAGGTTGAGGGAGGCGATGGCTGAGATACGCGTCATACTCGTGAACGGGTGCTGTTTGCGGAGACCGGTCTAATCAAGCTCACTCATGGCTTAAATTCAAACAATTTTCCTGCTGTTCTTGATATGAGAAATTGAATTCGCTACATGTTTGTTTATTTATAATTATTTAATATTATGACGCATGGAGACCTTATACATCTCTGAAACATTTAGTGAAATGTATCCGTTTGTTTTCTTTTTACTCTGACAACTAGAGACCTTTACATCTCTAGCAGTATCATAATGCTAATTTTAACGTCTAACTAAAAACAATTGTATGCCCTTTTACATATATCTTTACATCTATACATTTCTCAAAATTCATTAAATTTATATAATTGTTCTGACTATTAGAGACTTCATCTCTAGTTAATGTACTATATCTGTATTTATATTAAATCAAATTTATGTTTGTTTTTAATTAATGCATGTTAGCCGTAAGATGTTATAAAACTATTATTTGAAAAAAGTAAGTCCCGCTGAGTTTCTTGCCGGATTCTTCTCAGGCAGTGGTGTAGGGTTAGAACCGGAGGTAGTTTTTTTTTCTCTCATTCGCTATTTAGTTTAACGATTCAAAAGCGCTCGTTGCTGGGCCTAATTGAATAAAGAATATTTTGACTTTTGACTTTGACTTTGATTATTAATAATCCACTATATGAGAAACCAAAAAAGGCTGTCTTTCTAGTATGTTATCACTCGTTGATATTTTATATGTAACTATTGAACAATAGTACATTACATCAGAGGCAGGGAAAATAAGGATTTCCGGCCAAGTTGGTATATAGGTATAGGATAGGTAACGAGGCCGGGAATCCGTTTTCAAGCCGAGGCATGTATAGTGCTTTTCTCAAACACACAAAAAATAATGACAATGTTGTCGAAATTAAAAAAATAGTTACATTGCAGGCCTCCGGCCGGCAAACAGTACATTACCGACCGCTCGCTGCGCTAAACTAAGTTGCCGCCTGCCGGCTCCGTTGAGCAGAAAAATTGTATACACAACTCGGCCGTTAAATGGGAAAGCCTGGGATCACATGTTGTCTACAATTACAAGTCATTCGACGCATTTCCCACTTAAGCGGCCTTGGCATGTACTCTACTATTACTCTTTATAATTATAACATTTAGTTACTTTTCGTACCCAAAACACAAGGCTTAGGCACTGATCTCAAGCTAAGCTTGTAACGATACAAAAGTCCGTTACTTAATTAAACTTTATTATTTTTGTTTCATTTAGTTTTAGGTAATAATAATTACTCAGTTTAGGATATTGGCGCGAACCACAAAGGAAATCATCAACGGTCAAAACCAAGCGACGCGACGGCTTGGCGCCAAAACATCGAAACCAAGGCCATTTTCTGTTAGTAACAGGGCGACGCTAGGAAGCGTCTCTCGAGATGGGGCGCATGCGTGTTGATCGAGACGCCAGCAACCGACGCGACGGTCAAATTGGCGCTAACGTTTGGCGCCTTTTAAGTACCCATTGCGCATGTCTGATTAATAGACGCTTCTGTTATGCGACGCTCGCAGCATCCATAGTAAGTGCGCAGGCGTGAAAAGGGCCGAACACAAAACTGGGACTAGCGTCGGTAGCCTAGGGTATATAAGGCAATGTCGCCGGGAAGACGGGATCACTTTGAGTTGGAGATTGAAGAGTAAACTTTACATTGCTTTGTTCCTAGGTAGCCTAAGTACCTATTTTAGATTCTAGATTCAGTGTAGTAATTCTGTCTGAGTGTCTATTAAGCTATAGTGTTCAGGTAATTTGTTTAAACCCTGGTGAGTTGCACAATGTTATTTATATTATTATCTATAATCGTGTTTTTATAATTACGATATTTGTACGTAGGTAAATGCCTAATTTCTAGTTCATACAATGGTGAAACGTGTAGTGCTTACATTAAACTTACCTCCCATTTATTGCTAGGTTCCAGAATTGGCGTACCTAAGCTCGAGGCTAGGTAATATTACAGTTTTATTTTCACAGAACTATTCCACTTATTTAACTTATAGATATTTCCATTTACCATATCACACCTTAATATACATGAGGGAAGTTGTTCTCCAGATTGTACTTATAAATAGTATACTTAAATACAGCTATTATTAGGTATTTCACAATAGTTCTCAGTATAATTATAACTAAGAGTTTTATTATAAATGTTAGTAAATGAAAGAGCTATTTATAGCAATAAACCCACAACACACTCACACACAAAACACACGGTACGTATATTTGTTATGAAAGTTAGTACATAACCAAGCCTTAACCTATTTTATTTAATGTATCTTTCTTAAGTTAAAATAATACTTATACTAGCGAGCTCAAAATGGCGGACGATCGCGGTCTCACGGCGCGGCGGCCGGCGGCTGACTAGACAGTGAATTCTATTTTTAAATACATTCGAGTAAGTAGAACGGGACGCGAGATCCAGGAGCCCATCGTAGTTCCAGAGAGAGAGAGACAGGGATAGACGGCGGCATAGTAACTACGTGAGCGCTCGCTCGGCAGCTAGCGTCAGTGCTTAAAGGTTGTATCTTGATATTTCGATTATTTGAATAAATCGCGTATACATAAATATGGTAAAGTATATTTGTATCAATACCTAGATTGTATTGCTAATGAAAAGGGACCAAGGTTGGCTAGTTGGACGGTTATATTTATTATTGTTTTGATTTTATCTGTGAATTATTTAAGTGTGCTTAATTATTTATTTATCCTATGTATGGTTTATTTAGTGCGAAATAGTTTTGGGATAAAGTGAATTAATTGTTTTTCAATATAATTCTTGTTTGTGAAGTTTTAGGGTGGGAATTAATATAATAGTGAATGCTTTTTTCAGTACTTAACTAATTATGCGTTAATTGTCTATATTATTACTTATATGATCTTTATGTATGTGTTTAGTTAAAGTGGTAGTTAAAGAGTTTAGGCCCATAGTTGGGTAGGTCTCTGAACAAATGTGGAATGGTGTAAGTAATAATATTGAACATATTTATTTGATAAAGTTTTACAGAATTAATTGATAATACCTACTGGTTTTCTGAAGATGGTTTGATGGACGAATAATATTAACTTACATATATGATTAGTGGTTTGTTTTGATGTTTGTTCAGGTGTACATTGTCTGGTTTGCGCTAAATGATCGTAACGTGATTTTAGGTACTGTTTTCTGCTATACTTGGAACGTAGGAACAGTACATGCATATAAACCTGTATTACAATGGTGTCTTGAATAGACTCAAACTTCAAACCTTGGTTAAGGCCAATTGTATTACGATACACATACACCCAAGGGTACATATTTGATCTACTCCTGATTTGCCATCTGATGGAACTGGAAAATCATGTTTTTGGAAAAAGAGGAAAAAAGAGGACCTGGGCCCACAAAATATTCACCTTCCATATTGGTTCAGAATAGGTGAGCTTACCCCATCCTAAGGACCGGGTTAATTTGCAATGTCGAATAATCCTGAAATACGAATATAATAAGGGATCATGGTTCCTTACACATCTAGTTCAAGAACTAGTACATACATAGTGTCACGACACTAATAATTAAATAATTATCTCTTGTTCCAAGGAACTAATACATGCAGTTTGACATAAACTGAATTCGCAAATTCACCCAACCGTATGCTCTAGCCGTGTTAGAATTGCAATAGTTAATAATAACTGTAATTCTATATCGGTGGGTAGGGGATATTATTTATATATTTTTTAATACTTACAGGTTGTCTTTTATTGTTAAAACTTATCTTTATCTTATACTTTTAACCACGTGCCTTTTAACTTTACCAAGCATTTTCTGTAATACCTACTTATATTTGCCATATATTTGTGTTTGTTCTACAGCTACTACGATGTGTGTGTAATATTATTTCCGTGATTTTAATAATAATAAATCTTATTGTGTTTAAAGTACTTTTATCATTTCTCTCCTGTTATACTAGTGTTCTGAGTATTATATCATTTGTTAGGTCTTTACATTTTCCTAGTTAGGGCTTTTAGGTCTATAACTCTCACTCTTTGTTCAAGAATCTAGGTCATTACGTACAGCTACGGGGTCCTGCCGCTACTTAGACGATCACATCACTTCTTCTGGCCAAATATTTATAGTCAAGACAGAATACCATAGAACCTTATCTTTATTAGGTAATCTTTTAGGGTTCCTTGAGGGTTTGTATTAATACTGAGGGTTCTCTAGCTTATGGGGTTTGATTTGTATGGGGTAGAGGGCTGTGAGATTAGGTAGAAATAGGCTAGGACTTTTCAAGCGTTACAAGCTATGCTATGAACCTAGTATGGGCTATAAACACGAACAAAAGATACGCACTCCCGTGTAAATAAAGAGACACGGCGATACTCGCCCAGCTAGCAGCTATCACCGCCGGGTCTCTTTTTTGGAGTACGTATTTTTTGTTCGTGTTTATAGCCCATAGTTCATAGCTTAGTAGCTCGAGGTGAGACCAGCGGCCCTACCGCTAAGAACGAAATTCGTAAATTTCTAGGATTTGTCTCTCTCACTCTAATGACTCCTTCGTTTGAGTGACGGAGAAAAATCCTCGAAATTTCCGAATTTCGATTTTCGCGGTTGTAGGCCAGTGCATTATGTAGGTACCTATTTAATCTTGCAGTGAAAATAAATATTGCAAAATTACATGCGAGCGATTTGATTACGACAAAAGTAGAGTGTGACAAAACAGTGTGTAGAGTTTGTTCGGAATCAAACTCCTTCTATGACAGCTGACAGTGACGGACGGGACGGGAGGAGGTTTTTTCTGGCACCTAGCTTCGCTCTTCTCGTAAAACCTACCTATATTTTAATTATTAGAGCCGGTTTTCGACATCCCTTAATTCCGACGTCCATTAACTACACATACATTTATATATGTACAAGAAAAGCTCGTCTAAATATAAAGATATAGTTCACGAGCTTGGTATTATGGACTCCTACACTGACTTCCTGACCGTGTGGTGACGGCAGTAAGAATACCACCTTCCACTTCCTTTGGGTGTCGTAAGAGTCGACTAAGGGATTGAAGTGTCACTGGCCATTATTTGGCAAAATATTGATGATGGGCAGCAGCGTCATCATAGTGGACACATTACTGCGATCGCCAATCCGCTTGCCCAGCGCGGCGATTACGGGCATTTACCTCCTAATGCGTCTATATGCATAGTTAATAGGAGAGGCCTACGTCCAGCAGCAGTGGACTATCATAGGCTGATGATGATGATGATACTGACTTCAGACTTGAGCATTGCCCGAAATGCTCTTGGCTGTTTTATAATTGCTAGTATTGATGTAACAAGGGGTTGTTATTCGTATTAAATAGAACAAGCTTTAGAGATTTCAAAATAACTCCACGAGACTGTATTCTAAAATAATACTCATTGTGTAGGTTATCCAAACGGTGCACGTTTAATATAAGTATAATAATGACTAAATTAATTGAATTTCCAGTTAGAAAGCCAAGACAAAACGTTTGAATAGGAACAGAAACCCATGCATACAGAATTCATTGTTCATAATTTACATTACCACTTTCAAATTTCTCTTGAGTTTCGTCTCTATATCATGTAGGCTTTGCAAACGTACTACAGACATTTAATATGTACAAAACATACACGTTTAAAATGTTCCGGAATATGTGCGAGATTTGAAATCTGTCAGAAGTTACATACCCATTCATTACCTTCAAATTTGTAATTAGATAATTACACTGATTTTATAAGGGTACCTAAGATTTTAATGTGTGTTAAGAAATTAATAAGTACTACCTATCAAAAACATGCGGACGACATACAGGGTGTCCCATAAAGGACACGCCACAGTGACACTGGAGGTAGACCAAGTCAAGAGGTACCAAACCAACTTAACATGACCCCAGTAAAAGTGGCACGGTTTTTGAGTTATTGTCGATTTAAAGTTTTTCATGAATTTTGACCGTTTTTAACATTATCAGTGCCAGTGTGCACTCGGAAAGGAGTCAAGGTTAGTTTTTTTATGTGTACGGTATCATGAATTGTTGATTAAGGTTACAAAAATGGTATTTTGTCCAAAAACTTAGTAAAATAAAAAAAAAAAAACCAGTTTTATCTTCAATTAATTCGCAGCGAAACATAAATTCCGACTTTGACCACCTGTCGTGAAAAAAAATTACTAGAAAAGTAATGAGAAAATATCGTCATACTATTGAACATTTTATGCAGATTTAAAAATAGTATGATACATGTGCCTTCCTGTAACAAAATTAGGAATAATTAGCATCTTTCGATCGCCCCATGAAAATAAGTTTAAACTAGGAAATCGGCAATCCGTCAGATATTTCAGACTGATTAAGCCTGGGTAGAGAAAAAACGCCAATTCACTGTTTGCGGAATGTCTAAAAGAAAGAGATGGCAAATCCTTATCAGGAGAATGAGTCATCGTAGTTTTGTTGCACTTCCCAGTGCTCTCTTCGAAAACAATAGGAGTGGGACAAGCTTGACATCTGGTCATCGTTATCTCTAAATAGTAAGCATTCAGGAATACTAAACTTAATTAGTTCGTTACCTTGCGTTTCGTGCAACACTTGTGCTCTCTCTGTGCTCAGAGTCCAATAGAATGCCAAGTCGATTTGTTTAGGAACACAAAAACACGAAAGCAGAGGAGCAGAGAGAGCACAAGTGTTGCACGAAACGCAAGGTAACGAACTAATTAAGTTTAGTATTCCTGAATGCTTACTATTTAGAGATAACGATGACCAGATGTCAAGCTTGTCCCACTCCTATTGTTTTCGAAGAGAGCACTGGGAAGTGCAACAAAACTACGATGACTCATTCTCCTGATAAGGATTTGCCATCTCTTTCTTTTAGACATTCCGCAAACAGTGAATTGGCGTTTTTTCTCTACCCAGGCTTAATCAGTCTGAAATATCTGACGGATTGCCGATTTCCTAGTTTAAACTTATTTTCATGGGGCGATCGAAAGATGCTAATTTTTCCTAATTTTATTACAGAAAGGCACATGTATCATACCATTTTTAAATCTGCATAAAATTTTCAATAGTATGGCGATATTTTCTCATTACTTTTCTAGTAATTATTTTTCACGACAGGTGGTCAAAGTTGGAATTTATGTTTCGCTGCGAATGAATTGAAGATAAAACTGGTTTTTTTTTTTTTAAATTTACTAAGTCATTGGATAAAATACCATTTTTGTAACCTTAATAAACAATTCATGATACCGTACACATAAAAAAAACTAACCTCGACTCCTTTCCGAGTGTACACTGGCACTGATAATGTTAAAAACGGTCAAAATTCATGAAAAACTTTAAATCGACAATAACTCAAAAACCGTGCCACTTTTACTGGGGTCATGTTAAGTTGGTTTGGTACCTCTTGACTTGGTCTACCTCCAGTGTCACTGTGGCGTGTCCTTTATGGGACACCCTGTATAAATCTAAGTAATCCATAAATTAGTCACCTTTTTAGGGTTCTGTACCTCAATAGAAAAAAACGGAACCCTTATAGGATCACTTTGTTGTCCGTCTGTCTGGCAAAACCATATAGCTCGGAAAAGCGTGAACGCATGGACTTGAAATTTAAACTATAGGTAAACTGCGATCTACAGTCCCTTGAGGTTATTAAAAAACCTAACTTCTACGGCTATATAAAAAAGATATATTCTACGTGCACGTAAAAAAAACCGGCCGTTTATACCACCAAAAACACTCTCGAATTGATCATACTACCCGTTAACCTAGAAACAGCTTGCAGACTTGTAACTTCGTTTATAAACTCATTGATACTAAACGAGAAAATCATATTTGGCGTTCTTTGAAAATCATTTCCTAAGGGTTAGGTATAAAAGGGGTTGAAAGTTCGTATGAGGTGTGAATATTTTTCTGGTAGCAGAGTTGAAACTTACTTGGTTTATAGTCTCATGGATACTAAACAAAAATAGGCATATTGGCTTTTTTTTAAATACATCCTTTCAAGAATTAAAAAGTTCAATAGTTTCAAACTTAAAAGGTTAAAGTGGGTAATAAAACCTTTGTGAGAGAAATGAGTATATTCTTAATGTTGGTCAAGCTCACAACAAACGCCTTTACGAGTAAGTACTTCCATTTTAAGTCATTTTATTGTCAATTTTAAAATACACCGATCTAATCTTGCATTTTTTTGTACATAAATATGAAGCTACCAATTTGTATGGAACCCTAGGTGGGCGAGTCCGACTTGCACTAGTCCGGTTATTCATTTACAAAATCGGGCATATTTTAAATCAGATAAAGTGTTACATACTCCGAATAATATGGCTGGATTTCCAAGAGAGGTTGAAAAAATCGACAATGCTTGAAAACACTCAGTTATGGACAGAAGATGATGGAGACACATGTAGATATTTTTTTAAGCACAATCGAGGAATTAACAGATTTCTCGTAAAGCATTTTATCAACTTTGTAGAATTGTTATTTATGGACGAGCGAGTAAGTAAGCACTGTATCTCACTGCGATGTAAAATTTATATCGTTAAAGTTTTGGTTAAAAATGTATTTACGGTACATCATTCAATATTTAGCACGTTAGTAATAAAGATATTACCTATCGTCGGTTGTAATATGAATTAATGTAACCACCAAAATGACGAAATTGAGTTAAGTATACCGTTCGATTGCAAATTTCGTGCTCTATCGAACGGTGTATATAAAATATTAAAATCTTGAAAAAAAATTTGAATACGTTAACAAAAGCTTTGCCATTTTATGAAGTTTCTAAGTTAAAAAAACTTAGAACGTTTAACGTATGGAAAGGTATCAAAAATAGACAACGATTGATGATTTTCACTTATTTATTAACGTATCTCCTATTTTTTTTAATGTTTAATGTAAGCACCAGCCATTTCCTAAACAACAACTGTGGTCGCAGTTAGTGTGTCAAATAGACCTCTCAAAATTAAACAAAGAAGATAAACATAATTTCAGTAGGATAATTCATTAAAAAGATACAACATACTTTATAAATGTTAAATTCATTTCGTGGTTAAATTAATTCATATTAAAACTGACGTTATTCCTTTTTCAGATTAATTCATCAACTCATTGATTTTGTTTAACGGTGTATTTCAGTTATAAATACATAGTTACTCTCTATGTGCGATTTCAAAAAACAAAATTCATGCCTACTCATCTGGCTATTCGTTAGCGTTATTGTGGAAAAATTAGAGTAGGTAAATACATTCAGACGAATAATAAATTAGAGTAGGTAAATACATTCAGTAAATAAGGAAAATGAATGTCCAGGTTGCGTGAAATTTTCCAGAATTCTAATTAATTCAGACAGCTATATCGGTTACTTTGGTTCTGCTGCGGATGACCTCATTTCTAATACGATCGTATTACTTTTATTTTTATGGACTTGGCTTTTCAGTACAGTATGTTATCACAATCATCACTGGCACCACACTTCGATCAAAGAATTTCGTCTTCAAGTACTGTGGAATATTGGATGAAAAGACGTATCGTACCGGATGGCGCAGTTGGGGTAAGCCCCTTTACAAGGTGGACTGATGACCCGATGAATGCGGGTGGCGCAGGACCGGTCATTGTGGTTATTTTGGGGGAGGACTATATGGACGTCTTCGGCAAATATGACGAGGAATTAATTAATGTAATAATTAAGACCAAGCCCCGAAACTTGTTTATTAAGGTGCATTATTCTGTCAAAGAGCACCCGAATGTACAATTAAAAAAATGCAAGAAATTGAAAATCACATCCTACTTGAGCTACAATTGTAAGCACGTTACATAATTACATACATACACGTCGCATTTTTTTTTATTGTACCATCGCCCTATTAGCATTAGTAGACCTTTTGCCTTATGTAATAAGATCTACTGATGTACATTTAACAGTGTTGCTGTTTGTATGCGCGCTTCTAAATCTTTGACGTGTTTCCTCGATTCCTCACAGATCCTATTAACAGAATCAAATGGAGACAAAAATGGGACACATTTATAAAATTATAAGAATTTGCTTTCAATCGCAAAAATAATTTTGAAATTGGATCAAGAACGAGGGTGTTATGAGGTAACAAACATAAAAAAACAACGAATAAATTCAGTCAAATCGAAAACCTTTTGAGATTTTGAAGTCGGTTATTAAATCTACATATAGGAAACTCAAAGGGGTACGCGGCGCTGTCAAAAATGGCGGATAAAAACGACGAAATACAATTATGTAAATAGACAGGAGAAGAAGTAGCGTTGTTTGAATTAATATTAGGTAGGTCGCATTAATGTCATTGAGGATTTGAGGAATATACAAATTGCACATATACAACAGTGGACAATGGAGTATTCCCACCGCAGAATATACGAAAACGTTATACAAGTCAGCGTTGCGTAGTGTGCCCTGCGGTGCCCTACGTGACAACAAGCTGAGTGAGGACCCTTTGGCACAAATTCAATATCTCTGTTTTTAATGTAATATAATTTTAAGTTATGTTTTGTGCTAATAAATTCATTTCATTTCAAAACGACAAAAATACGTCATATTTATCAATATCATATAAATTTATTGGTTCACTATTGGAATGCATACTAACGAATGTAATAATATAGTTACGCATAATGTATTCTAGCCGAAATATTGACAAGGCGAATCATATTTATGCATATTTTTTTACGCATAATATTTAAAAGCATACACATTAAAGGCATACCCGTCATAATAACTAATATCACACAGTATAAATACAAAATTGCATAATAATTATTACGCATCATTTCACGATGCATGCAAATAGTTAATCCTAAAATTAGACTACCAACTGGCATGATTGACATGCTATCCTTAGTCAGCTGCCTTTCGTTTACGATTGACGATTAAGCGTTAACGATTGGCAACTTGTCTAAGCATCCAGGCGTTCTACTGTATACGGAGAATGACTGTAGATTCATATTTAGTTTTATGAATAAAAGTGACGGTGAGAATAAAAAAATGTAAGCGATTAAGGAAAACCGATTGTTTCAACATGGCAAATCAAGTGTGTATAATCTACTTATATAATAAGTATATGGGAACAATAGTCAGGGCGACGGGGGTCTGCGATGCAGTCCCCCTATTCTGCGTAGTTTCAGCGCTTCGCGCCTGGACAAAACACTAACCTAACCTAACCTAATTTTACTAATTTATCTATACTTTGATATTAGTTAGTAACGCATTTTAATATTTTAGATTCAAGAGACCCGCAACAGAATAAAAGAACATTCTAAAATATGTAAAATACTCAATATGTAAAATGCATGTTAATTGATTTAAAATTGATGTTAAACAAAGAAAAAGTGTTTTATTCAAATAGAGAACTAAAATTATGGTTTCCGAAATATATATGGATGGCTAGTAACCATTAGTCCAAACAGTAATATGCGTAGTATACATTAGGCAAATATAAATTAGTCCAAGTTAAATTATTTCAAAACTTTAATATGCGAACAAAGTAGTATGCCGAAATAATTACTATGCGACAATACATTTATGCTAATACAAATTATGCGAAGAAAAGTATGCCAAAATAGAATAGCCTGAAAAAGATTATGCGACCAGAAGGTACACCAAATTTATTAAGATGGAATGCCTTCTGTACAAAAAACAATTGTGATTTATTAAGTAATTATTTAAATACCGCTAAATAGGTAGTACCGCAAACTGAGGGCATCACTACACTAACTTTCGAATAGTAATTTGCGCTAAATGAGTTAAAGTTTGATTTAGATTCTGCTGACGATTGGTTTATACGGCAATCGATATGAAATGAAAATTTAAAACCATGAATTATCAAAATAAGGTACCTACTCGTATATATCGCGATTTCTGTACTAAACATTATAGTATAGAAAATATATTGCACCAATAACACGGCTAACGTTTTATTCTAAATATTCCCCTGACCTACACTTTGCTTTAAAGATACCCAAAAGAAAATAAATAAATTGTTAGGTTATTTCCGGTGAAAAGGAATTATTATGCAGTCCTGGATTTGTTCCGGGGCCTCAGAGTAAAATCACACAGAATACTGAAGAGCCGTGTGCTGAATGCTAATGTTCTTTTCGCGACTTAATTTTTTTCAAGCCCTCTAGGGTAAATTAGGAAAATGCTCAGCCAAAATATATCGTCTACTCGAGCTCGAGTGGGCAAGGCAGTGATACCTTTCCGGGATATAATGTAAAATATGTATTTCAATTCTCTTCTTCTAACTTTCATAGCTAATTTAAATCAATCAATTCTATTGCATTGGACACAAGAATGTACAATAGTTATTTGTTATACAAGGGTGCAAAGTTGTATTTTACCCGCGAGTATGAAATTGAAACACGAGCAAGCGAAAGGATTCTATAGTTGAACCACGAGCGAAGCGAGTGGTTCTAAAATAGAATCCTGAGCGCAGCGAGTGTTTTAACATACGAGAAGTAAAATACATTTGCACCCGTGTGTAACACAAAACTTTTCCCCTCATTATAGCGAGGAAACTCAAAAAAGGTAATTATTTGTTCACATTACAATCATCATCGGGTTAGTGATAATAATTTTCCAAATGCATCATGTATTTAATGCAAGATTTTGTCGCAGTAAACTTACCACGAAAAAGTAAACGCAGCACGATTTTAACACATTCCTGTAATTGCACACCAACGCCAATGCATTATTAAATCATTCTCATTCATTAATTTTATAAAATTATAACAGAAAACCCTGAAAGTTGTTTAGTTTACTATTTTTATGCGTGTTCGAGTCGGTAAATAAAGATTATAACCTATAATATTCTTTGACAATGTTGACGTTGACATTTTCTGCGTTTTGTGATTGCATCTAGTCATCTTATCATCATTCACTAAAACAATTGTTACTTATGGAATTTTAGGATTTATATGTTAAAATCATCATATTATATAAAGGTTTGTATTTTACACTAAATTCTCAAACAAATTATTTAATTATCATTAATATGGAACAATTTCCATGAGCATTTTACGTTTTGTTATTCCAAAACCAAGGTCATTACTTTGCCACACAAGTGAATAATATGCGTTTTTACACGTTCGTATTAAAGGATAAACGAGCACTTTACGAGCTAGTGAGGGGAAAAGTTATTTTTAGAGCTCCGTAGCCGAAATAGCAAAAACAGAACTTTTATACGTAGATCCGTCATGTCCATATGTCACACGAAAATGATTATAGAAACTAAATTAATGAAATTTGGTAAGGTGTGTGTTGTTTAAACTGCGACAAAATTATAATACTAAATAGTTAGTAAAAAAAGGATTAAATTCCATTTCCGTACACGTACCTGAGGGATGGTATTTTTGATGTGCATAACCTTGCGGGGTACCAATGGAAAGGTCTTTTAAAATCATGCGAAGGTTCTGTGAGACATTTTTCTTTAATTGAACTATTTTCGTGATAACAGCTCTCAAAGTCGTATGAAGTGTATCCGCTCTAGTTCTTAAATTACGAGGTATAATAATCTAAATAAAATGAATTAAATGCATACTTATTAATAAACTCTTTCAACGATTTTTAGTTTGACCGTAGTATCTCTTACAGTTTTTGAGGAATGTTTTTTTTATTCAGAATAGGTAGACGCTCGACCACAATCATACCTGCTGGTAAGTGATGATGCAGTCTACGAGCACGCTTACCTATGAGATACCTATTCACTCTTGCCTTGAAGATATTGAGATTGTACACATGCTGAAACACATATTCGGGCAAGGCATTCCACTCCGTAGCAGTTCACATAAGGAAAGTCGAAGCGAAATGTAGATTGATAAACTTTTTGTTTGCTGTTACCTAGGGAACCCTCTGAGCGTGAGTCCGTATTACACCAGGCCGTTTTTTTTTTTAATTTACGGAGACTCAAACATGTTAGTAACTATTATACCTATTAGTGTAGGTGTATGATGGATTTTCGTAAAATTGGGATAAACAATAATGTTTCCCTAATGATGTAATCCTTTCATTTGTTTTTTTTTTTCTATTACCATTATTACCAACTATAACCTATCAAAATAAAATAAAGTTTCTGTTCCCTGGTAGTTGGAATTAAGTAATGATATTTGAATTGTAATTTGACTTATTTATTGTTAAGTATTTCAGATTAGCTATATTTTTTCTTTTAAAGCATGTTTCATTATCATTAAACTCATAGTTAGATGCTTACCTTGTTAGGCGCACTGTTGCTCGTCATACTTACTAAATATTTTCCTTTATTTTTATAATTGTTATGTGTAATATAATTGACTTAAATGTCTTTCTTTGTTTTTAGGGTTCCGTAGCCAAAATGGCAAAAACGGAACCCTTATAGATTCGTCATGTCCGTCTGTCCGTCTGTCCGTCTGTCACAGCCAATTCACTCGGAAACTATAAATGCTACAGTAACGAAATTTGGTAAGGGTATGTGTTGTATGAACCGCTACAGGATTATGATACTAAATTGTAAAAAAAACCATTGGGGTGGGGGCCCTCCATACATGTAACTGGGGGATAAAATTTTTTTTTTAGTTGTATATAAGCGTGTGGGGTATTAATAGAAAGGTCTTTGAAAATGATATGAAGGTTTATACATTTCATTTTTATTTAAGCAAATCATTTTCGAGATATCAGCTCTCAAAGTATGGAAAATGTGTCCCCCCCCTTTATTTTTTAAACTACGCGATATAAAATTCTAAAAAAAATATATGTTATGCACATTAATAAACTCTATCAACGATTTTTGGTTTGATTAAATTACCTCCTATGGTTTTTGAAGTAGGTTGATTTAACTGTATTTTTTAATAATAAATTGATAATGGTACGGAACCCTTTGCGCGCGAGTCCGACTCGCACTTGGCCGGTTTTTTTTTATGTAATTATATTAGGCCATTTGAGGCATAAGGATCAAAATTAATATTATGGAACTGACCATACAAGGAGAGAGTATATCTCCAAGGTAAAAAATATGTATGATAGCAATATTGTAAATAAAATGGGAGGTTGGTTTACACGTGCTGAATTTTCGATAAACACGAGAAATGCGATTATGTAGTTTCTCGTATTTTATTTACTGAATATTGGCGGATTCCAGGAAAAATGTCATACACGCATAATTGGAAAATGAAATATTTACCCATTACGGGAGTGCATAGATTTTAGTTGCCGTGGGCGAAATGGATGGGTAGATTTAATTTTGAAACAATATAAGGTTAATGCAGAGGTGTACATGATGTTTATATATTACTGTACGTATGCACATACGTTTATTATTACATTACGATTATTTTTTGATTCCAAAAGTATCAAAAAATAATCAGTTTTTTACATCAATAGAAATGTAAAAGCAAAATAATGTTAACATTTTAAACGCATTCTACGTTTATTTTAATTTCCATACTTATTTCGAGTAAGTGTATATTTTAGTTAAAACTAATTCTTAAGAAAAAATGCCAAACCTTAATAGTTAGTAGATAAATTAGAATACCGTAAGCCTGGTACTTTGATTTGATTAATTTTGAACTTTGGTTGCATTTTCTGATGAACTTAATATACAATAAAAAAATAAAGTGACATAATATTCTAATAATCGGTAATATTTCCCCAATAATCAACCTGCGATCATCATAGTAAAATCATAGTCGACCCACAAATCAAAGTATCCCCGCGGTTTACCGTACTTATAATAATTATAAAGCATATTTCATAAAAATAATAACGCAAAAATAAATGTCATTTTATGTCTTATTAAAATACGAATATAATAAAATAACATGAAAATTTATTTTGACAAATCCAGAGTATTGTACATCAACGCCTCGCAATACAAGGTTTCTTATAATCGTATTTTTGGATACCTACTAAGTAATAATACGTATTTGTCAAAACAATTTTTTTGTAATAGGTAACAAGTTCATAATATCTTAACAATTGCAGTTTATATATTAACGATTTTCACTTTTAAATCTATAATCAGGTTCTTAAAAGATATTATTGAGTAAGCCACAGTGCATATCTAACAATTAGGTACATTCTTGTGTTTTTGATTAAACAATGTAAAATATTTTTTTAGACACAGTTTATCATTATTTTGAAAAAAAGACACGTGACAGAAATTGTGATGCTTTAAAAATGAAATAAGAATATAAGTAGTAGGTATACCAATGTAAATTTAAACGCAGTATTATAGCCATTTAATAATGCGGGGACAGGGTGTAGTTGTACTTAAATACATGCTTAGAATGTTCCTGGAAATCTCATTACGCAGAACCTTTTTTTATTTGATTAATTTATCTTTTTTTCGATCTAGCCGAAGTGAACTTTACTTTATCGTAGCTCAATAAACCGCAGCGTCAAAGGACTTGGTCAACTGCAGAGAACTAAAACGAAAAAGTAAACGGAATGAACCTATTACAAACTTTAAGAATAAAAAATGTGGCTGGCAAATGGCTACGAGTTGCAGGTACGAGACCCACGAGAGCTAAAGCTAAGTACCTACCTACTGTATTATAGGTATTAATGGTATATATTACATGTGTAGTGTATAAAATGTACTTGTGCGAAGAGAGAAGAGAGAAACGCCGAACGCCTGTCGAATCATAAACACATAATCTTCATTAGTCATGACAATGAATAAATATCATGGTACAATTTTACACTAATAGGCATGATGACTGGCAAGTCAAATCAGCATCTTTTTTCGAACTGTCAAAACGATCACCACTATGGAATTTTATATGAAATACTCAAAGGTGACGTCACGTTTGAGTACTGCCAAATGACCTACTCTTTTAAGTTCTTTTCAATTTATTAAATAGAAGCTCTGTAAAAAAATTACTGCAATCTACATCTTAGTAATAATTTCTTCGTGTATTATGTCGTGCATAATGTTAAATAATTTATTTTAACTACAGTCATCATCCCTATTGACCTAGTTAAACGACCAGTGTTATGTATATCTAATACATAGATAGACACGTACGTTTTCATACATAATAAATGAAATGGTAAGTATGAGAGAACCTTAACAATAAGACAATAACATAAAAGTTAATCTTAGGACATTGACGGCACATCTCAAAATAAGTAACACTATGATGTAATAAAGGTTGCAATACACTTCTTCAATCATTAAGTATTATTTTTAATAACTCGGTAACAGTAAGAGTTACTACAAACTTACATTATTTTCTAAGATAAAATTAAACAAATATTGATGATAATTACGCAAATAAATTGGCTCGCCGAGATTTGAACCTTAAAAAACTTTAAAATCGCTACAAAGCGTAAAAAATTAAGCTAACATTCAATATCGTCATGCTGATCACGAAATAATAAATTATGGGGTCCAAATAGGAAAGTCATTTACAGAAATGTTAATAAATCCTTTAGCCTTAAAGTACCTCCGTTAGGTACATGAATTTGCGCCTCACTCCATTGCGATATTTCATACATAGGTCACTAGATAAGTTTTGCAACAGGCAACAAATAGCCATACATGAAACAAAAAGTACAAACAAATATATTGCAGAACTTATCTAGTGCCGTATTGAGAATTATGTGAGAATCTGTTTGATACTATATTTGGACGTAGTTACGCGATGATAACGTTCCAACCCACATAATTATGGGTTTGTCATTAAAATCTAAACTTTCTGTCAACTGCAGAAGTCATCAATTTTTTCGTCAGTCAAGTGGGTTGGAACGTTATCGTGTAAATACGTCCATTTGTGCACGTCAGGAACAATTAAGATGTTCTCAAATGTTTTACTCATTTTGCAGTAAGTAGGCTTCATTCTTCATTACCTACGGCAAGCAGATCGGCAGGGCACTTCAAGAAGTTGCTTCAGAGATAATAAGTATGTAGTGTAGTACATTCGCATTCTTTAAGTCATAATTACTCCTGTAATTTATTACTGCAAGTTTTGAAACAAAACTATGGGCAAGAAAAACTATGCAGATATTTGCTAATCACTCTTTACCTAAGACCCGGTGACATTGGCAAAGTTTTTGAACTCTTAGTTAATCACAGTTCAAATAAAATTATTGAGTACAAAAATTTAAATACGAGGCTTTAAGAGGCTATCAATACTATCAAAACGGTGCATATCAAAACTTGCAGGAATAATTTACAAGAGTTAATAATTCAGCTTTACACTTCTCATCTATCTCAAGTACGTTAATTACTATTAAAGTTACTCGTGCGATTAATCTGTTGATCAGTAGCAGATTATAATTATAACTAGTTTACTGTACCTACATATAAACTTTACTAGTGATAATGTCAATAAGGTGGCTCACCATGATCACGCGTTTACCGTTTATCGTGTTACCTACTCGTCACTTTCGCACTTTTATACTTGTAAGAACCTGACGGCAACAACGATAAACGATTAAATACAGTACCATCATAAGCCTATAGAGCATCTCCAAAACTTAAAATATACGTAACGGAAATTTCTTACTTAAAATACTTGAACTGCAATTTATAATCTCACAAGAGTGGCACGTGGGTTTGATATTTTATGAACGTAAACTAGACACGTAGAAGAATATTATGCTTGCTATAAATATAGTTGTGTCTTGTGTTGAACATGTACAATATTGTACAGTCACCATAAGATATATCTGAGCGGCCACGGTGCTCATAATTGCACTCTAATGATACAATAGGCATGATGACTGGCAAGTCAAATCAGCCTCTTTTTTGAACTGTCAAAACGATTACCACTATGGAATTTTATATGAAATACTCAAAAGTGACGTCACGTTTGAGTACTGCCAAATGACCTACTATTTTAAGTTCTTTTCAATTTATTAAATAGAAGTACTGTACAAAAATTATTGCAATCTACAACTTAGTAATAATTTCTTCGTGTACATATTATGTCGTGTGTAATGTTATATAATTTATTTTAACTACAGTCATCATTCCTATTAGGCTTGTTAAGATGTCTGTGTGCCCCTTGTGCGTATATTTAATTGACTGGATCTGGAACGTTTTATGCCAGCCTCCGTCAGCCTCCATAGCCTAGCTGGTAGTGACCCTGCCTAAGAAGCTGGAGGTTCCGGGTTCGAATACCGGCGAGGCCATGGGTAAGTAATATAACGTATACGATCTTATGCTATATAAATACGATCTTATGCTATAAAAATATGCTATATAATCAGTTTGTATAAATGTATAATGCCTAACGTGTAATAAATATAACGTATAAAAGGTATAATTATTAAATGAATAATTGTAAAATGTATAATGAACGTAACATATAATATCGTTTACGATAACGATTAATTGGTATAACATTGAAATAATCTAATATACAAAACAACTATCTTACACAAAATATAAGCCCCTACAATTTTTTTATAATTAAACTATAGAATTATCATTATATTTCATTTGAATTGATTTACTATGTATCCGTTTATTAAGCCGTATCCGTATAGGAAGCGATTTAGACCTGGGAACCGGTCGACGAAGCCCCGCTGCGCGGGGCTTCTATTTCTGCTCTAAGGGATAAAAGGTACCTAACGAACCTATCCAGGTTAGAGTAGGGGATGTACAAATTTGTTTTTTAATGCGGGGGGCTCCGCCCCCCGAGCCCCCCTTGTGGGGGGCTACGCCCCCCCGTCCCCCCCTTTTTTTGGTTTCGCAAGGATGACGATGCGTAAACAATGAATTAAAAGTAAGTAGGTCTTTTATTTATCCGGGAAACTACGCTCGAAACCTAACCAATCCAAGTCGGTTTTACCCTGATTTATTACTTGGGTTGCTTAGGTTTCGAGGCTAGAAGGGATTGAAAAGGATAAGTAATATAACGTATACCTTTTTGTAGAACTTAACCTAACTTTCTTACTTTTCTGGCAGTTATATTTATATCGTTATATCAGATGTTAGTATATGTTTTAACTTTTATACCTTTATATTGGATTTATATGAAACGGAATTCGTTAATATGTACGTTAGACTAAACAACGGTATATATTATTAACGTTATATTATTTTTGTATTATACTATTTGGAAATAGATGTTTAATACATTATACCTAACGTTAGTATACGTTATGAACGTTTGTAAACTGTAATTATACTAAAAGTGCGTATTCATTATGATACGCACCCCCTATATGTATCTATCTACTCGTATTATATATATCGTCGCTTGGTACCCACATCATACGCCTTAATTGAGCTTACCGTGGGACTAAGCCGATTTGTGTAAGATGTCCCAAGATATTTATTTTATTCATTTATATTTTATTTTAATGAGGTTGAATTGTGCTAGGTAATTTGGTAATGATAAGATTATCCTTGATTGTTAAGCTGTTTGGTTCGCAATTTAAATAATTATGTAAAATATCTGCTTCATTCGGCTCATATCTTAATACCCCTGAAAGAGTACAGCGGCCTATTTCTCAAAATCTTGTAACTTGTAATAGAAGCGGAAGTCTCTTTTTAACACTATAAATCTGATAAGGACCGCTTGTATTACAAGTTACATAGGCTCCAGGATGCTTAGCCAAGTTGCCAATCGCTAGCGCTTGCTAGCGCCTCGTCGTTTTCCCTCTCTGTCACTCCTTCATATTAGTGCGACAAAGAGGGAAAACTACGTTGCGCTAGCAGGCGCTAGCGATTGGTAACTTGGCTAAGCACCCAGGTGTGGTCTGGCTGTAGAATAAAACTCCTTAGCCAGCTCACATTGTCTCGTATATCGCAAACGACGTAGGTACCTACATGTAATTTCCAATTCAGTACAAGAGGAAGGTACATGATGGGTATATATTGCCACTATAAATTGAGCTTAATCTGGCGTTGTGGTCCGCTGGAGAGTAGCACAGAAAACTTTCGAGAGCATTTGTACGTGATAATGACCCGTCCTATTGATTACACCTTAGCACAGTCTTATTGCTTTGGTCCTAGGAGCATTTTCAGTTATTTTGTGACATATCGCTCATTAAAAATTTCTGCTGTTGACTGTATATTAACTACCGCTAGTTTTGTAATTCGCGTGTCGTGTGCGCGCGCCGGGGGACACATCGTACTTCTCGTGATGCGTAGGCATTAGGCGAAGTAATTATAACGGATTATAGGCGTGTGTGACGGATCGTCCTCATTTTTGTCATGTCCCGTGGTGGCGCTCCAGCGTTGGAAGTTTTGCAACTGGCTTATTGCGCGGTTTTCGGAATATATTGTATTATCTGTGGGTGATTGCTATATATAGGACAATCTGGTGTTTGTATTACTTTAATGAGCTCAATATTCATGCTTTTTAATTATCATTTTATATTTCAACTTCAAGCATGTTCGACAATCATCTAAGTTAGCGCACTGCACTTATTAAAGTAACACAACATACCTATAGTAAGCGCTTGTGATCGAGCGATTAATCATACGGCTGTTACGCCGCGGTATTGAGTTCAAACCCCGGCTCGTACTATTAATTTTTCAAAAAACGTATGAACGAAGTAGGTACTATACGGTAAAGGTGCATCCCACGAGAATGTCAAGTGATGCCGTTCTACGCGTACAACTAAGAAAGTTACAAATAAAATTTTTGGTGTATTACAATTTTATAACTGGGTGTTTGTATTTATAGAGAATTATCGCACTTTCCATAATTATATTTCTAAGGTAGCTGTCATAGCCGTCACGTAGAGTTAGTGGAATGCACCTAAAGGAAAACATCGTGAGGAAACCTGAATACATCTGCGAAGAAATTTAAGGGAGCACGTGAAGCTCAGGACTAGTATTGGGCCAGCGTTGGGACCACGCAAAATAGGCATATTTGATGTCGAATTGCGGAAAATGGCCAGAAAACAACAACAACAAGTCAACATATTTTAATATTACGTTAATCCCAGTGATTGCCAAATTTCCCTTTATTCCTGATCCTTTCTGACCCCGAAATGAATTTGTTAATATCATTTAAGTTATGAAATGGAACAAAAGAAAGTTAACGCATTTTGTGTTTGTAAATAAATGTGCGGTATATGTGCCGCTAATGTCGCTTGAGACAAGCAGCACAGACCCAGTTATATTAGCGATCATTGGGGGAGGTTGTCTAGAAGTGGGCGTCTTGCGGCTGAAATGAATGATACAAAAATAAACTATAACCGTGGTTTGAACTACGGATTCATCCCAACTCACACCATTTCATGACACAGAATTGCATCAATATTTGTAATTGTATAAATTTTTTTTTTGGTTTGGTATTAATTGAATGAGTAATGTGAACATAGTCGGATACATTACACAACCAGTGCTTTTACAAAAACAAGGAAAATGCTTCTGTATTTTTAATTGATTGGTAAATTGCGCTTCCAAATTAAAATACGGCTCAGTGAACATTTTGTTCCTTCCGGGTACAGGAATGATGGTTAAATGGCAAAAATGCACAGATACTGTAAGCCAAAAGATTAGTAAACGCGGATTTAAATCAATAAATCATGGTAATACCACGAACGTATGGGGACTTTTGCACACATACACAAACCGTGCCACTTTGTCGCTTACCGTAAGGGCGAAGTTGATTTGTACCTTTATTCGAATTAATCGTGTAAGCGCCCTTATGGCAATTAACAAAGTATTTAGGACGTTTTTACCAAAATGCTCATAACTCATAACAGAACCTTCAATGCACAAATTGAAACTGTTTTGATTTCAATATTTTTATTTAAATAACAATAATGGAATTACTCCCGTCGTACATTCATATTCGCCGAAACCTATTGTTATGTGCCACGTTATATTTTTCTGGTGAAAATAAGGTATTATCCCTGGCTAAGCAAGACAAATAGGGAAAGCGGAACATTTCATTTTAATCCTGACAGGAGAGAAGTCCTCCTTACCCTGGCGGGCGGCCGCAGTCGGCTCGTAGGCGCGCTACGGACGGACGCGTCTACGCACGTCGCCCGCCCGCTACGAATTCTGCGTGCGTAATTTGTGCTACGAAAAGTTTTAAGTCAGCATTGTTTTGAAAACTGAAGTGCGTTCTCAGCGGAGATCATTATAATTATTAACAGTTTATTTATTCAGTGTTTGGATCAGAAATGATTTGTAATTTTAAGAAAGTTTTATGGATTCTTCTGTATACATTAACTGTTAAAGGTAAGATTTTTAATCATTCATTTAATTACTTACGCATGTATAACTATAATTATTGATATTATCAATGTAATAAAAATAGATGTAGGGCTTTTAGCAACCAATACGTTCCTTGTTGACAAATACGAACGTTGTACAAAGGGAAGGTTCCATATTATGTTTACTATGATAAAAAAGGGGAAAAAATAATATATTGTGTAATTACACTTGTAATTAGTGTATTTTAGCTAACTATTACCACTTGATGTCTATGCTTATAATATAATAGATATTTTCACATAACACTAACACACTTTCTTCTAAGACTTAAGTTGCACCCGAGTGATATAGAAATAGCAACCCTAGTCTTGCTATATTTCCAACTATCGACCGTTCGGAAATAAAACAACAACACGTAAGAAAACCAATACATAGTTATTTACGACTTCTGTAGCCTCATTGGTGGCGAGGCTGTTTACTAAGCACCAGGCTGGCTGATGTTGTAGGTGCGGTAAGTGATGTTTTTTGTGCTTTGAACATTAGTGTACATAGTCATAGTTATTTATTCAATTAACAATGTACATTGTATCTGAACATTGCATACCTATATACTTTTTTATAAATTACAATTATGAAGCATATTATGAACTAATTAATTAATACAATTACAATCATATTTTAATATGTCAAAGAAATTTGTATAATTATATATTTGATACACTATTACACGAATTTACACTACGTCAAAACAATAATACACAAGTAAATTACCTAACCTATACCTAACTATTGATCTTTACCATCATGGAAAAACTCATCAACGCTATAGAAACACTTCTTCAGCAATAAGGACATGGGTATTATGCTATGTATTTTTAACTTATCATCATCATATCAGCCGAAAGACGTCCACTGCTATATCCATAGGTCTCTAAAGATCGCCACAATGACCAATCCAGCGTCTCTCGCATACAGCAACGATTTCTAACACAATAGTACATTACTACATAGGCCAGGATGAAAGGGATGGCAAAATACGTATACATAGAACCCCATTTCAAGCCTCATAGTGCTTTTCTCAAACATGTAATTAAAAAAATGTTTGTTAAAAATATTATTTAAAGCTGTTTCTCCCACATCATGTATAATAGCTTAAAATAGTCAAAAAGCTCTAATTTTTGTTCCCCTGCATAACTCAGTAATTAGTCATTTAAAATAACATAAGTGAATAAAAAATATCAAAAAGCAAAGACGTAGATTTGCGCTGATTTAACCTAATCAGGGTCCTTTTTTATAATTTGTCCCTCCACTTTTTTATAACATAGGTATTTTCATATTATTTATACTCGGAATTGTGAGCGCTTCCAATTTTAATGGGAGAAAAATGTTTTCCCAAAATATATAATATACATATTCCAAGTAAAATGCATGGGATTTTTCGAACTTTATTTCCATTCTGTTACTGCCGCGCAAATGTATGAGTAAATAGCCAAGGAATGGAAAAATAACATTGGGACAACGATTTTCTCCTATCAGGATCGAAATAGCTCGCGAATCTGAGTGGAAATCATATTAAAAGTTCCAAACACAAAAAAAGAGGAGGGACAACTTTGTAAAAATAGCCCATCTGCACTAATAACAAAATTACTAAAATAAACCCCGCGAACGTGTTGGACGGGAAGACATCTTCTGTGATTTTATGATTTCCATTTCACGGTTCATGAACCCTCGGCCTGGTAATAGACAGACGGACGGATAGACGGATCAGACAAATGTACAGTGAAGTTTTAGAAAATCCTGTACCTTTGGGTTTGGAATCCTAAAAACAGGCAAATTTAATTCTTCTTTTCTTTTATACTCGGGCGTCTTAAGATTTATAAAATGAGATAGCTATATCTTAAAAGGGAATAGTAGTCGGGGGAAGAAAAGTTTTTGGTCACATTAAATCCTACAGTTTCGGAAGCTTTTTCTAATGAATATTTAGGGTATACAGATTCACACCATGCAATAATCCCCAGTGCCGCGCGAGAGCTTCTCATCCAGTCGAGGACTTGAAGGTCAATAATTGGAACAGCACGTTCAATAATTTCTACCCTCGAGATTATGCATTCATTCTATTGTTTCAGATGATTTATAATTAAGGAAAAAAAAATCCCCAGTTTTTTCGTAAAGCTTATACAAAAAAAACTATACCTTAATTTTTTTTCCTTATTTGATAAAAAATATAACTTACAAAATCTTGCGCAACTTTTTGGTATTGTGCCACAACTAATTATTGACAAGAGGTACATTAAAAAAATAAAATGTAGAATTAATGCGCCTGCACGTAAATCAGTTAAAACTGTAAAAAAAATAGTTAGGATTGAGTCACTGACGTAATTTTTTCTTTGGATGAGTATAATAATTGTCGGGTCATTATAGTAAAAAATCACCATTTGTTTAATTTCTATTTGATTGTTATGAACTTTAAAAATATATTTTTTTTTGACTATATCTACGATTATTCAGTGGTGACTTTTTAAAATATTGTCTTAAATATTCAGTTGGGCCCCTCGGATAATAAATCCCTACTGTAGGATTTATTGTTTCTTTTTATTAAACAAGTAAATCTTAATATTGATTTTATGAAAAAACCTCCACACATTTATCACGGATAATTAGATTCATATTATATTCACAAAACGATGTTTTATCATATTCCTGAAATAAATATACTGTAGGATTTAATGTAATTTTCTCGAACAAGTTAAAGTTTAGCTCCCCGACTATAGTTATTTATTTTACAAGGGAGCATAGTGATATTTTACCCGCGAGTATGTTTAAACACGAGTAAGCGAAAGGATTGAATAGTTCTACGAGCGAAGCGAGTATTTTTAGGGGTACGAAGAGACTCGAATCGGTACCCACTCGCATACTTAAACCCTGAAAACAATACACTCCTTTTTACACTGAATGGTCCCTTACAATCTCATACTTATAATAATATCTCCTGTTTTTGATAAACAACAAACTGTCTGTAAATATAAGAACACTTAATTAGAAGAGTAGGAAGTCTATACATTGCGAAAAATAAACGAACTTGAGAACCGCTCGGTTTGACACTCCGTACATGTATGTATTTATTATTACCTAGTCAACAATCAACAAATATCAATTGCGTTTGAAATCCATACCTGTTGTAAAAAATGAAATCGCACATATCTAAGGTGCAGTGGGGTATTACGAAAGTCAGAAATGCTCGGGTAAGTTTCTCTTCGGGAATCTTAATATGATGGCAATATTGGTGATTTTTAACTATGTAACTTTCGAAATGAGACGACTTTCGAAATAATCCCCCAGCACCTTATACACACATATAAAATTATAGAAAATACTTTTTAAAGGGATTGGCTTTCAAACAACTCGTACATTATAATGAGCAAAGTTTTTGGCATAAGGGCTTAAAATTGTTTTGATCAACAGAACAAGACTTTTTGCTGCCTAAAAAGATAAGGATAATTAAGTTGTTAACGATTTTGATGTTATTGTTTTCTCATTCCGTTCACAAATGATCATTTTCTGACTTTGAACGTGGTTTTCAAAGATTTACCCTGTTTGAATCGTTAGTAAAATTGGTATTTTTTTACACGACTGCCAAAAGGAGAGTATATGTGTTCAGCCCCTATGTATGTTTCATATTTTCTTTAAACGCGCAGATCTTCGCGACCACTTAAACGTTTTTAATAGTGTAAGGTATCATTTGAATCCTCGTGACGTCGCGGGTAACATAGGATATGTGACGTCACGTTAAAAACAATATGGCGGCCTAAAAATTCAATATTGTCTAACCAAAAAAAATAAATATGAAAGAAACATATCGAGTTTGGTATCAAAATGAAGAGCTTCAAACAAAGATTACTAAAATGTATATAACTTATAGGTTTGTTACTTATTCTAGAACAGCCAGATTCATTAAAATACAATTAAAGCGCAAATAATAATATGTCATCGAAATGCTGTGATTTGGATATCAAATTAAAGCATTTTGTATGCAGATTGTAAATATATATACAAGTTATATGTTTAAGTATATGGTTGAAGAGAAAACTCGAAATGTTCTACATCGCACTATTGAAGTTTTTCTTCAATGCCTAAACCGTGACAGGACTGTCACCGTTGACACATCTTCTTGAACGATGAAACAGAAACATTGTATGTACGCGCTTGTGGTCAAGGGGTAAAATGCACGGCTGCTACGCAGCGGTCGTGGGTTCAATCCCCGGCTCTCGTAATCGATGATTTTTTCAAATAAAACTTGTATACGATATATCGTTTCATAAAACAGTACCAGTCAAAAGTTTAAGTTCTCTTCATGATTTCGATACAAAATAGACTATCGGGCGATATCTTTTTTTCAGTGTTAACAGTAAAATTTCAAGAGCTAGTTAATATTAATTTCCCATAGAATCTGAACAATTTTAAACATTGGAACCGGTAATCATTCATAGGCAAGTGAATTTGTCATATTTTGATGATGACATGACTACCAAAAGTTGCCAGAGCTGCCTCAGTTGTCCGAACTGTTCGAAAGTAACGGTTAATTAATAAGAAATAGCTCAATAATCAGTCATAATTATATTAGTTGGAAACAAGTGTCGACTTAAATGCTGGAAAAATGATAGCCCACACAGCCGAATTCGTATCAAAATCGTGGTACGAACTTAACATTTTGTTCAGTACTGTATACACAGTGCTTTACGGTGAAGGAAATCATCGTGTGGGAACTTGCATACATCTGCGAAGAAATTCAAGGATGTATGAGAAGTTCCCAGCAAGTATTGGGCCTGCGTTGCGGAGGATTGCCAGAACACAATATCAAAAAAAGAACGTACAATATGATTCGCATATCAGAGGTATGTCCCTAAAATACAATCACAACAGCAATTGTGACCAAACAAAATTGCTATACGTGTTGTAACATGCGCATAAAATTTAAAACTTAACATTAAATGTCTCGTATCATGTACGAAACATTTAATGTGGGCCGGTTTTTTTCATCCAAAATATGAGCCTAAAATTTTTGTTAAATATCAAATTAGTAATTAGGCACATGATAGGGTACAACAACGTCACTAGAAAACAAGCTTAGTCAGACATATGGTGCTGGAGAGGAACACTAAAGGGGTGGCACGGTTTTGACCGTTTTGCGGTTGGCTTTTGGTAAGATCAGGGTCGGGTTTGGCCTTTACATTTGCGCAGGGGAGTTGGTATGAATGATATGTATCAAAGACAAAGCCTGGAAACTTGAATCTCACGCAGCTCGCAGGCAAGCGCGCTGGGTGGCCGCGCTCCAGGCCTTCGGTTCGGCCCTACGTGGAACACGGCTTTCAGCCTCCGCATTTTCTCGAAACGATTTTTCGGGCCTGCGGCCCTGAGATTCGTTTTAATGCTACACTTTTTATTGAATAGCAAAGGAGCGCTGGGCTCTGGTAGCTTGGCCTTCGGCCTTGTAAGCTGGTGCCCCTTTAGGGGACACTTCGGGCCTTCGGCCCTACGCGGAGCTCGGTTTACAGCCTTCGCAGGTTGTGGAAACGATCGTCGGATCTCTACGGATCTCCGATTCGTTTTCATGTTACACTATTCCATCACGTAGTGTGGTAGCGCTGGGCTCTGGCTTCGATTGTTAAGGCAGTTAAGAAGGACGGTTGTACCACTTGGGCTCGCTCGTCGGGGCCCGACCATTGGGCTCGCGCTTGAAGCACCCCGATAGATATGCTCCAGGCCTTCAGCCCTTCTTCTGCCTTACTTTAAATTTCTTCCAAGTGACACTTGGGCTCTCTAAGTTAGTCTGTGCCTCTGGCTCCGGTGGTCCGGGCCAGGGGCTCGGGTTTTGGCCTCACAAACCAGCGCCTCTCTGAGGAACGATTCGGGCCTTCGGCCCTACGCGGAGTACGTCCTACGGCCTTTGCAGGTTGTCGAAACGATCGTCGTATACATTTTAACGTTACATTATTCCGTCGGCTGACATGGTAGTGCTGGGCTTTGTCGGCTCGGCCTTCCGCCTCGCGAACTTTAAGTGTTCGTTGGAGTTCGAAGCGAACCGTTACACGTTGGGCCCTCCGGTTCGATTATTAAATCAGTTAAGAGGGACGACGGTTGTACCGTGTGGGCTCGCTCGTCGTGCCTTGGGCCCTACGCGGATGTCGGTTTTTTAGATGCTGGGGTATTCGAAGAAGCATGGTAGTTCAATTTTCTCGCAGCTCGGCTTTTGGCCTCGCCTTAAATTTACAAGCGACATGCTTGGACCCTCGAAGTGAAGGTTCGGGCCTCTGCGACCTCAGTTTTCGGCCTCCCACCCTGAAGCTCGCCCTGCGAACTCGATCAACATATAGATTTACACTGGTTTCAGTTATGTTCCGGCCCCCAAAATTAGCGGGATGGGAACTTCTCGGGTCCCCGGAGCGAAGCTTCAGCCCTCTGCGAAGTCGGTTTTTGAAATTCTATCCAACTTCAAGGAATCTTCAGATTCACTAAAAGGTTTCAAATAAATAAAATAATTAAAAAATTAAAAAACACGACTGCCGTTTTAAGCGAACTGAAAAGTAACAAATAATTATTTTTTCAGGTTAATTATTGTGAGCGTACTTACATAAGTATAAGCTCTTGACTTATTACTTACAATATTTTGTTTCGATTGCAGTCGGGGAACCTCCATATATTTATATTTTCGGTAATGAAAGGTTCCCCGACTGCAATCGAAACAAAATATTGTAAGTAATAAGACAAGCGCCTATACTTATGTAAGTACGCTCACAATAATTAACCTGAAAAAATAATTATTTGTTACTTTTCAGTTCGCTTAAAACGGCAGTCGTGTTTTTTAATTTTTTAATTATTTTATTTTTTACATAGATTTATTATGACGAAAATATAAAGTACGCGGCCTAGCACCTACTAATTTGGCACAGGATTGCTATATTGTGATAGCTTTTTTTGGGTTCCATAGCCTTGGCATATATAAAAACCCTCTAAAATATTATCGCATCTAAAGTCTTTTAGTCCATCTAATTTTCTGATTGCGTCTAAAAAAATAAATAAAAATTTAAACTGTTTATTTCTGAAGTACAAAATATTACATAACTTAACTCTTAATCTATTATATATTAGATTTTGATGAGTTAGTCTAAAGTAGAGTCAGCGATCGTTAGAAGAAACAAGTGAATCACGCTGAGATATGGTCAACCACATTATTAGTCTTAACTCACACTTCTACACATAGTTAAATGTGTAAAGTGAATAAATTTAAGTAGGTACTTAGTACGTAAATAAATAAAATACAAGATATTAACCCAGTAGAGGAGTATTTCGATCGCTGGAATTCAAACGTGTCTAGTTGAAAATAGGGATTCCTAAGTGGCACATATTTATATCATACCTACTTCTCATACGTTCTATAAATTGCGCGATTCAATTCAAAATGGTTTTCTCCCCTTCCATTACGGACTTGAGTGGTTCGCTGGGTAGCGAATGACTAAGGCATCTTTATATTGAGTGGCTGTTGTTCGCGGTGGTAGAGATAATTGATAGCTATTATGATGGGTTTAATTGGAATGAACGTTGCCGTTTGAGATATTTTTAAAATAAATTATATTTAGTAGTTTAGATTTATACACCGTGCTTATTTTAATTCCGTTAAATTTAACAGGCTGCTTGGTACGTTAATTGGAGCTAACTGGTATATAGCTTATAATCGAACTAAAAAAATAACTTTTTTTCGTTTTCCTACATAATAAAGGAAATGGTAAGTGTGAGAGAGAACCTTAAGAATAACACAAAAGTTAATTTCAGGTGACTGAGGGCACATGTCAAAATAAGTAGCATTAGGATGTAATAAACGTTACAATACACTTGTTCAGTCATTAAACAATTTTTTGTAATAACTCAATAACAGTAAAAGTTAAGATACTAGTTTCTTAGAGAAAGTAATTAATTTTGACCTAAATAAGCTTACTAAGACCCGTTTGTCTTTAAAATTCAAATTCAAATTCAAATAACTTTATTGCCGAAACATGAACATGTACACAATAAAAAAAATACAATTGAAAGATTTAGATCTATATTAGTAGGTACTGAACTTATGCTAGGTTAACTTATACTATACTTTAATAGGTAACATGCATTCAGCAGTTCATGTTGGCAGTGGGTACCAAGCTCAGCATATGCTAGACTGACGTCCAGCGCTGGCAAATATGAGTGATAATCGTGAAAGTTTAAATCTAAATAAGCTTCCCTTTAATTTAACGGAAATCAATAAAAACACGGTGTATATGTGATTGTAAGATTCCAATAAAGTTTTAAATATTAGATACACAATTTCAAATGTATGTAGAAGTGAAGTGAAGTATTTTCGCAATTTGTATTTATTCATAAATTGTTGACGATAAAAGCTTCCTCATCATGCTGATAAAAACCGCCTTTTAGTTACCTACCTAAAAGGCATAAGTACCTAAAGTGGTACTCATAAATTATGGATAGGAATGAACTATTTGGGATCTGTAAAAGACAAGTCACTTTTTATGAATACGTCAAAATAGTAGGGTTAATTGGCAACATTTTAACGATACGCGGCGCTTAGTGCTGAACGTCAGCCTTTTGAAAACAAGCTTAACTAAAAACCCGTTCAAAGTGCTTATTGCTTCGCGGCTAAACTGACGCACACAGAGCGCTGGCCCCGCTATAAATTAATGAAGTATGTAAATCAGAGTACCTAAGTGAGACATAGTTAATGTAACTACGTATGGTAATGTATTCGGCCACGTTAATTGAATTGCTCGGTCATACATAATCTTACGAAGAAAGCATTAGAAACTGCTTTATAACTAGATGTGTTTTCTATATTAGTCGTTGAAGACATGACACAGTGCTAGTTGGTTTGAAATCTTGCTCGGGCCAATGAATTGCAACAGTTTCTATGGTCAAAATTTTAGTTGATATTAAAAATCAGGTATAGATTTGAAAGTGAGCATCGTTATTAATTAATAAACGCATATAAATTGCAATTGTTAAGGTAATATGAACTAAATTCGTAATGCCCACACAAAATGAGCTCCCTGCCGTGGTTTTCCCGTTGGACTACAGTATGGGGTTCTTCAAAAGAGGAGTGTACAAGTTCTTATTGGGTCGGCAATGCGCATGTGACACCCCTGGGGTTGCAGGCGCCCATAGGCTACGGTGACTGCTTTCCATCAGGCGGGCCGTTTGCTTGTTTGCCACCGATGTGGTATAAAAAAAAAATAGCGGGTGTCACAAAACTATTTGCTAAAATCATGAATGACCGCATAGATTTGTAATAGAAAACGGCGTCCGTTTGATACAAACATGCAGATTTACGACTGGAAAACTGAGTTCAAATATCAGAAAAGTTAATTTATTTAAACCAAAACTGTTACTCAAATCACTTTCCGACACGGTCGCACTAACCCACCTTAACTTTCACGGACGATGAGCTAGGCCGGGCGATGTCAAGTTAGGCGTTCCTCTGTCACCTTTCGTATCCCACATTGCAGATTATAAGTTTCAGTTTAATAAACAATAATATTATTAATAGCTTACTACAGTAAAACTACACTTATGTTTTACGATGATCGACTTTTAAATAAGTGTCGTAAGAGTCGACGAAGGGATTGAAGTGTCACTGACCATTCTACAAGATTGATGATGGGCAGCAGCGTCATCATAATGGACACATTACTGCGATCGCCAATCCGCTTGCCCAGCGTAGCGATTACGGGCATTTACCTCCTAATGCGTCTATACGCATAGTTAATAGGAGAGGCCTACGTCCAGCAGTGGACTAACAAAGGCTGATGATGATGATGACTTTAAAATTAGTAATAATTGCGTACCGAAGAATGACGAGTATATAATCTAATGATTATTTATTTACATACGTTTATTGAACGCTAAAATTAAATTACTTTCGTTCTAAGTACTTATTTTGTTTGTCTGTAAGGAAAAAATCTGATCATCACAAATATATTATTTTGTCTATCTAAAAATAAAAATTATTGTCTCTTTTAAGTTCGAGGTTGTGCCTGTGCTTCAGTGAATGCATGTTGATAATCTTGCCACGAGCAATTCTGGTTTCACTCGCCCTTCCTAACTTATCTTATTTATTGAATTCACCCATTAGCACATAATATGGGCATCGATGACTGAACAAGGGTGAAAATCAAGGGGATCCATAATACACTTATAACTTTAGACGTTTTACACAAATCGACCTAGTCCCACGGTAAGCTCAATTAAGGCTTGTGAAGTTGTGATGTGGGTACTAAGCAACGATATATATGAGTATAATACAGTCATAGACAGATAATACATATAGATATTTAAATAAATACATAGACAGCCGTGACCAATAAACAAAGATTTGTGATAAATAAATACATGAATATTACCCTCGCTGGGATTCGAACCTAGAACCTCCAGCTTCGTAGGCGCGGTCACTACCAACGTACCAACTAGGCTACGGAGGCTGACCAACTACACACTATCAAGCAATAATCAATATTTTGTTAGATTAAGGGATGGTGTGTCTAAATCAGGGCTCGGATACCGGTTTTTACTCCATACAAAAGAACGGTTCGAATTTCGATCTTTTTTGTTGTTCGGTTTATTTTTTTGTTAGTGGAGTAATTTAAAAATACGACTTTGGTAATTTCATAACATTTTGAGTACTACATAAAGAATATATAACATTTTAAATATTGTGTTATTTCGAGGTTCTCGAAAAAAACCGGTTCCGAGCCTTGGTCTAAATAAAATTACCGAAAAAGAAATGCGGTTTGAAAAATCCAAGTTTTAATTAATACCAAGTCTCCGACAAAATTCCGTAGGTTTTCACAAGTCAATATGGATTTACAATTATCCCGATTGCATTGTTTCACGTCGCTGCGGAAAGTTTCTGACAATCACGTGCAGCCACTTGTATCCTTCTGCGAGCATGAAGCTAATTAATCTCCAGCAAAGTTATTCAGTGAAGTTAGTAAATTCGAAATACCTGGACCTTCTTCTCTTACGTTCTCGACATTTCTAAACTTTTAACTCAATTAAATTAGAGCATTCCGAAACAGAAATTAATTATTTCCGGAAGTCCTACGGTTTCTTCCTTATTGATTTGAAATTAATTATAATCAGAATAATTCTGTAACTTTTCGGCATTCTTGAAACCAATATAGATTATGTTGTCATAAACAAATCTCATCTTGGAAAAATGTATGAACTCATGCTTAAATAACATTATTTTTTTTCTTGCTATTTTTGGAAACTATCATTATGGTGACTTTTACGTTGTATGCAGCTTTGGTTTGTATTATGGTATTTATGGTAGAGTATGCGTACTCGTAGGTGGTAGATAGTAGGTAACTTTTTCCTCTGTAATTATGATGAGGATTATGTTATGATCTAGTGGCTTTCAAAATCTACAAGACACTTTTTTGAAGTGCTACGTTACGAGGTATAGCTAATAAAATAATTATGACCTGGATCTACAGGTCCTATATACATATTACCTAACTATACCTCTAGAGAAGAAGCAAATTAGGAGAGTCAAGGCCATCCTTTTGCTATTTTGTATTCATCATCATTATTTATCGTCATCCCGATCCTGAGCCAATCTAACCCAGAAGTGTTCCACTATCTTGCGAATGTTGACTACCCAACGAGCTAACGGACGCCCAGGGGCTCTTTCATCCGACATAGGCCACCAATTTGTTAAGACTCTAGTCCATCAGTACTATCAGTAGCCGTACCATGATTTTGCAAGTATCAGTAACGTTAGGTTTTACTCGATACGTAAAGCAGGCCATCGTGCTCGCTCCAATTCGTCAGTGCCAGAGCGACAGAATGCTTTACGTATCGAGTAAAACCTAATGTATCCTTTACTTATGGTAGGTCACTCTACCTGGCAACATGTTCTGCCCAGTTCCATTTGAATTTAGTAAGTAACCGTATCCTCTCGTCTCGCACCTTGCTCCGACTTCTGATTTCAACGTTTTTAACACGACCTTGTAGTTTATATTAATAAAGTATTAAAATTCTTGTTTTATTTTAAATTTTGCTCCATGCGGCTCACTTTATATTCTAGATTTATTCGATATTGTTTGTAATTATAATATCGGGCTTTATAGCCATTCGAAATACTGCCGCAAAAACGCTGCATAAAAAAATCTAAAAGATATCAAAAGGCCTAGGATGATAATGTAAACCTTTTGTATATTGATTTTAACTCTCACGATTGTCATTTATCACTCATATTTTAACGACAAACGGGACTTAATCGCGTTTGTCTAGTTCTATCTTATCGCAAATCGTTTATAATTATAAGATTGATTGCAGTTGTAGTAGTCCCTATACTAATTGAGGAAACCAAACGCACCATAGATAGCAGAAAGGGCCAAGGCATAGTCAAGTGTATCGAAGGAATCCTCTTATAAATATGTTACGACGTTCGTTAAATACACAGAATTAAAGTGCACTGGGACATATTTTTGAGCATTTTTATATACTTGCACCTTATCTTGCCTTTGACTGAACATACCATGGCTGTTCGTCAAACGAATAAGTCTGCGTGGCCGAGCAATTGTTGGAATGCGGACCAAACCGCTAAATTGAACTTCATAACCCGAAAGTTCTCTCAATCGGAAGTATTCATCATAATCGAAAAGTACCTGAAGGTATTGAAATTAAGAAACATCGGAATTTCTATGAAAATGTGGGGTAATATCGTCCGCGTCGTATCTCGTGCTGATTTACAAATGTATGCGTGGTGAAATATTCATTATCAAGCAATTGAATGTTGTGTTGAAACTCAAATATAGTGTTGTGTGGTAGGCCTAGTCATAAGAGTCATAACCCAAGCCTAGAAGTGAATTAGTCCGTGGGCTAGTCGGTCTGAAATTAGAAAACGGTATAATTTGGGGGTACCAAGTGTCCTTTTTACAGTAGTTAGACATATTCATAAGGATGTTAAAAAAGTATGATAGACATCTCAAAGTGGTAGCTAATAGGCATACGGGCTATTTCAAGATTTCCGTTGTATGACAGGTATGGTTAAAATTAGGAGGTACAAATTTTGCTTTTCACGGCTATTAGGTAAGCTTATAAAAACGTCAAAAATGCAAGATTGCTATTTATAAGTGCTACCGAACAAAAATGGGGGCCAATCAAAGATGGTGGATCTCAAGTTTTACAAAATCAAGTATATCTCGAGAACTATTAAATGTATCTAATTACTCTCTTGAACAAAATTAAAGGCATATCTGTAAGCTTCATATTTTGCACATACACCATATTGCTAAAACCAACCAATAATTAATTATGACCAAATTTATGAAAATTTCGTGATTTTGATTTTTTTGTGTCGTGTTTTTACATAGTAGTCATGACGCTAGAAAAATTAAATCTTTTTTTAAAGATAGTGTATTTAATAAGCTTTAATTTGATGTATATAACTTGTTGGCGTTATTAATAAAAAGACACATAAAAAATATTTAAATGAATTGTAGTCATAATCCACCGTATACTTAGTGATTTAAAAGGCGATGGAAGTGCCACTCGTAAATTATAGTGCTTATTTCAAATAACCAAGATTAAAAAATATAAAAACCTTAAATTATTTTTTAAAGATATAGTGTATTTAATAAGCTTTCATTTGATGTATAAATGTATAAATATTTTTTATGGGTCTTTTTTTTAATACCGCCAACAAGTTATATACATCAAATTAAAGCTTATTAAATACACTATCTTTAAAAAAAGATTTGATTTTTCTAGCGTCATGACTACTATGTAAAAACACGACACAAAAAAATCAAAATCACGAAATTTTCATAAATTTGGTCATAATTAATTATTGGTTGGTTTTAGCAATATGGTGTATGTGCAAAATATGAAGCTTACAGATATGCCTTTAATTTTGTTCAAGAGAGTAATTAGATATATTTAATAGTTTTCGAGATATACTTGATTTTGTAAAACTTGAGATTTACCATCTTTGATTGGCCCCCATTTTTGTTCGGTAGCACTTATAAATGGCAATCTTGCATTTTTGACGTTTTTATAAGCTTACCTAACAGCCGTGAAAAGGAAAATTTGTACCTCCTAATTTTAACCATACCTGTCATACAACGGAAATCTTGAAATAGCCCGTATGCCTATTAGCTACCACTTTGAGATGTCTATCATACTTTTTTAACATCCTTATGAATATGCCTAACTACTGTAAAAAGGACACTTGGTACCCCCAAATTATACCGTTTTCTAATTTCAGACCGACTAGCCCACGGACTAAATAATCAAGACTAAGTGCGGGTAATTCGCAAAACCCGCGCATCTAGAAGGTGTTGACACATTTTCTCGCCAGTAGTCAGTAGGTATGGTTGCCGATTTCTTAAAATGAACTTTTGACAGTGATAGTGATCCTTATTAATATGAGGGTAAGACTCACCATTTTTCCGATAGTCTTAACGTAATATAAGGCTCATTTCTAAACTGTCAAAACTTCTTTCTTAGAAATCGGCAGCTAATGGTACCGATGTAACGTCATGCCCGAAACGTCAGGATAATATAAAGCGTAAGTTTACGCGATTAAGTCCCTCAGATCATTTGTCGTTAGTACCTTTTGTGTGCATATGTAGAGTTTCTACTCGTTTACTATGGTAAACGAGTAGAAACTCTTGCTATTTGGGGGTATACCAAATGTGGTTATGTCCGAGAGCTGTAATTATAACCTCTCTCTTAGTTCACTAAACATGTTAGGTTTTAATCCCCTTATTAAATTGATTCCAAGGCGGGGTCATATTTCAGGTGATGAAAAAAAAAAGAAAAAATATTTATTTTGCACACTTACAGGTAGGCTTATCATAATAGGAATATTAACTAAAAATAGATTCGCATGCATACTGCGGTATTTTCTGTTACAAGTAAGAACAGAGGTTCCCAAACTAGGCTTAGCCTGTATCTTGGGCAACCAGGATTTGAATTTAGCGCATAAACTGGGGGGTTTACCAGTAACCAGACAAAA
>JALPQI010006535.1:0-63816 GCA_025490895.1 Thaumatotibia leucotreta
GCTGCGTTGAGTTGTGTTGAAAGATTAGAAATCTTCAAAACTTTGTTTTGTTCTTTATTTATATTATGAACAAAGTAAATAATAAAAGTAGGTTTTCAATAATATAATTTTATATGTGATGCTTTATTTTGAGATCCCATCAACTATTGAAATTGAAAGAATGAATATCAATTAAATCGCAAAGGTCTATCTTAGATATAGGTTAGGTTGCTTAGATTAATTTATGTATATGAATTAGTTTTTCATTAATTTCTAAATCACCGAATTTCTCGTCCATTCAGCGACCACCGCTATTCTTGCCATACGATAAATAAATAAGCTACAATAGTGCACATAGTTTCATAGTTTTTTTATTCATTTAACAATATACAATGTTTGAATTTTAAATAATTAAAAACTTATTGAGCTTACCGTGGGACTAGGTGGATTTGTGTAAGATGTCCCAAGATATTTATTTATTTATCTATCTAACACTTCAAACCATAACAATAATCTAATACAATTTTTTTTAATTTAAGATTAGACATGCACATACATCTGTATAAGTGAGTCGAAGTTATTTATATCATAGGTAAGGTGGGGTAAAATGGAACGGTTTTTTTAAAGGTCTCTGCCCACTAGACCGTAGCATGAACGTATCAGACACGGAATGTGAGACGACACGGACTACTATGCCCACTATAACGTGTGTACATCGTTTCATGTCCGTGCTAAGCCCGTTTAGTGACCGGTGCATCCGCGTCGCAACCACGTATCATCCGCGTCGCAACTACGTATCATCCCCGTAGTATGAGCGATTCATATCCGTCGGTATCGTTCCATTGTCACAGTTTTATCAGTTGTAAATTGTTTTCGCGCCCTTTAGACTACAATCGCTGTGCAAGTACTTTCCTAGGAGTTTATTTCTACACCTATTTTTCTGAGCAGACATCGTAAACTGCGATCGAAATCCATTGAAGTACCTACTAGAGTTATTACTGAGTCAAGTCAAAGTCAAAAATTATTTATTGAGTAGGCTTAGCAACAAGCACTTTGGAATCGTCAGTTATACTACATATATTTATATGGCGGAATGTGTTTATTTATCATTAATAGTATTAAATTACACTTATCATTGTCTAGGTGACCTAGACACTGATAAGTGTAATCTATGATATTAAACTAAAACTTCTTGGAATTGTCTATATTATGAGAGTACATATGTTCTTGTCATGATTGTCAATGTGACTCCGTCAAGTACTGGTTTTGTTTGATTATTTTTACAACTTCTAATAGTTTTGGAGCAATAATTTAAAAAAATAACAATGAAGCAGCTGCTAAAGAGCATAGGTTTTTTGAAAAAAAAGATATCGATTTTGTGTACATATTGTAATAAAAATCTAAATAAAATTTATTTTAGAAAGCCACATCAAAAGCATGGTTCTTACCATGTAAAAAAGAAACAAATTGTGCAATCTATCTGGATAAATTCGTTAAGTTATATGACTGTTTCAAAATTGATATTGCTTTTAATTATTTTGTTTGTAAGAAACGAAGTAATATTTTTCGATCTCGATGAAAATCTTCGGTTTGCGGGTTTACAATCAATTAAGTAAGTTTTTTTCAGAAAATAGCGATGCTGATTATATTGTTTGCGTTGTCTCGCCATAAGAAAATTATTACTCACTATCAAAAGTGAGACATTTGGTGAGTTTTGGATAAAAATTGTAAATACATACAATACAAAAATGTAAATAGAACCCGTATGCTCACCGTTTCGCCGCCTGCGCACACCGTACCGGCAACGTTGCGTGCCATGCACGTAGCGTGTCGGGGCCGGCAAAATATTCTCGCCGACAATTCTTGCCGGTCCGTGCATGGCACGCGACGGTGTTGGCCGGCGACGGAACGTCCTAGTGGGCATAGTCTCATACTTTTCCATACAAAGAATATTTTTTTGTCTGATACATTCATGCTACGGTCATGGTATGCTACGGTCTAGTGGGCAGAGACCTTAATGGGGTAAGACAAAAAGCTACCTGTATACGCTGTGTCAGAAGGACGACTTTTTGTCTTACCCCATTAAAAAACTGTTCCATCTTACCCCACCTTACCTTACTCGATCTTGTACTTGAGATATAAAGCTTGTTCACGAAATAAAGTAGCCATCGGAAAATCAGTCTCCACTGTTACGCAACAGTCCCATGTAGTTCTAACAGCCATGGGACTGTAAATTGATTCTTCTGTTTTATGTTTAACAAACCAAATCAATAAGTATTCGCTTAAAAGTTGTCGAAATCAAAATAACTTCAGATAATGCTTAATGCAAATGTTTAGGCCCAAAAAAGTGCGATTTTTCGAAACGATTTTAACAATGCTATACTTGAAATAGTCAATAAAAATTGTAGACACGAGATTCACAGTTTATAGGTATTATAATCGTAGTATCGATATTATAATTTAGTTAAGATCCATTGGAAAACTAAATGTCCCAAAATGGTAAAATAGGAAGAAACACTACTAAAATCCAGAAGTTTAAATGAAACGCCATAATTATAGACAAATTTATATAAATATAAACCACAGCGTGCGAGAAGATAGGCAAAGAACCCTTCTTTTTGAATAATGTCCATACAAAGATGTGGTCTCATAAAAAAAATAATTACACAGCAATGTCTACTTTATTTCGTGAACAAGCCTTAGTCTGCGGCTGTGTAAACTATCAACTAAAGCTCTGTCGAAAGAACTCATGATAATGCTGTAGGGCCTTTCCTAGCTGACGATGAAATATTATGTGAACTCTTTCTCCACTTTAATGTAATCAAGAGCGTTTCAAGCGAGACGTGTTTTCTCGCTCACCGAATCGGACACGGTATCTCCAATTTCCGTCGTTATGACTTGGGGTTACCACACGTTACAGACTTTCCGTGACTAACTAATTTTTAGAATTTTTTATCGATCTATTTTCAAAACTGTACAATTTATACATATACAATAAACTAATCTAACTAACCTAACCTATATTTAAAATTGACCCTTGTGGCATTGTACAGAGGATGCTGGCGGTATTTCCTGTATCGCAACACTGGTGCGTTGTGCGAGGAAGTCGCCAGCTCTTCGGTCTGACGGTTTCGAATTCAGTTTTTATAAATTGTCCAAAATCTATTTTCAGAGCATTTCAAAATTTTCAAATTATTTTGTCCATTAAATTTTGAATTTATGGGTAAATTTTAGGTTATTTCTACTCAGAATCACGAGCTTCCGAAAGGAAAAATGCCCCAAAATTTCCATACATTTTCCGGATTTCCTCCGGCTTTACCGCCTTACGAAGTGTAAGGTAATAAAATAGGAAAAAAATCTATGGGACATTTCTATTTAGTCATAAACTTTGACAACAAGCTAATAGTGAAACATATTGCTTGCATTGCTTACCAAGCGTTTGCTTCAGACTCATCAAGTCATCAAGGCATTCGAATGTGAAGACGAAGCAGGAGTTCTCTTCTAATTATTCCAAACTTATATCCTGTAAGAGTGTAAAAGAGATCTCTTCCAGTTAAACTTTAATTAGATGACTAGATCAACATAGACATTTTCTGTAAACAATTTAATGCAGCGCGATTCCGCGTGGCAATGCCGCGAGCGTGATGGGCACTTTTGCGCCAGGGATGACACGGGGCGGGTTATTTGACTAGAACTTTAGGTATGTTTTGTTTGTGACTAAAAATGTATGTTCATTGTAATAAAGTATTTAATGCACATACAGGGTGTTTTTTTTTTCGACCGTTCAAATTCTACGTAGTGAATGTGTAGGTCATACTCACCAACTTTTACTATGGGGACAAAGTCGAAATCGCGAAAAAAAAATCAGCTGTTTCATACAAATTGGCGGAATTACGCAATAAATTATGCGCATTAGGCATTAAACAGTATGACCTACACATTCACTACGTAGAATTTGAACGGTCGAAAAAAAAACACCCTGTATATTGTTACAATAAATAAAATGAAAAAAATAAATATGATGTATCATGGTTCATCAAGGCTACATTTATCTCTAAAGATGGCGGTATTCTTGATGCTGCCCCCGCGGCGATGATTAATGGACTCGCGGGCAAAGCTTTGACATGTCACTCTGTATGATCAGGTCACATTTTATTCCATTAAACGTGAACGTACTCTAAAAATATTTATGTACAGTCGACATCAGATATACCGCAGCGCCCACGGTGCTTAAAAATATCTGAACAATTGGCAAAACATAGTGACACGTATTTTTATAATTAACCACCAATGTAACTACCTATGTTTACAAATAAATCCTACATACTTACTTACTTCCTTACATGCTCTCTATCTCCATGGCAATAGAGGCCTATAGCTGTAGCCCTAAGCAATGTAACGAATATCGGTTTTGGAATATTCGCGAATGCTAATGCGAAAATTGGGTATTATACAACATACATACACACAAATATTAGATAATGCTGGTAGAAAATGCCCCAAGTCCGCCATTTATACTCTTTTGTATGTGAAATAAAATAAACATTGATTATTGAAAATAATAATAAACATTCATTCCAAATCCAAAAATATTGCGCGCAATGAAACTCAAAGAAAGTAAAAGTTGTTCTTGATAAAATAAAAATGTATAAGTGTCATTTGTGTTCTATTAACAGAAATATAACATTTTATTCATCATTCAGTTAAAATGTATAATTTTTAGAGTCGCTAGTTTTTTGTACCTAGACATCTAGGTATTAAGGTCAACTTAGAATGTAGTAGCTATTTAGGTACTTCCTGCCTTAAGTGAATGAAATAATTAGTTAAAAAAATTCGCGTCAATTCTTTGCGAATGCGAATATTTTAAAACATGCGAATATGTCACCAAACGGCCTTCGTCACCACACGGCCTCCGTCACCACACGGCCTGCGTCACCACACGGCTAGACTAAGACTGCTGTTTAGATATTTATGACCGCTTCAGGTAGATAACGGACAACTAAAGTAGGGGCATCGAAAGAAGTCGTTTTTGACAGCTCACAATAGTGTTGTGAAACGCTCGATTTTACCGTCGTAAAATTTTCAGTCAAGTGCGAAAGGGCGTTAGATCAGGTAGGTACTTGCCATTAAAAAAAAGTGTTTTAGGTAATCCGAACTAAAAAAATGTTTGGTAATCTTACTTAGAATCATTACGTTGGTAAACTTGCGTGCTAGCTCAGTGCAATGTAGGTAAGCCAAATAGAGAAATGCCGTATATACAAATAAAAATAGCCTTTATTCACTGACTTAATTTACATTCCACCTTATGTATAAATATATGTATTTTGGGTTCTTCATATTTACTTATTTGTTTTATTTATTTGTTTTTTTTTTGTCAGGTTGTCATTGACATAGGCCTCCTTCAAGCCGATGCCGTATATACAATATATAAAGCCACTAAAACCATTTATTAAAATCAGAGCACATCTAGGTGATAAATAACGTAGTGGTACATAAATTATTATTCTACGAAAAATAAAATTATACGTGATTTTATAACAATTTTTACATTTATCTGGTTGTCTGTAAAGCCGCGTATCCATCGGGCACACGGGCTCGCGAGGACCTGTCGAAACCATAACAAACTTTTAGAAAATATGTGCGTACCTACTAAGCAATTATTCGTACCTCCATAAAAAACGTTTACTTATTTATTTCGATTGACGTATCGATAAATTGCAGCAACAGTAGTAACATCACTATTTCGTACAGGCAACAATGAAGTTTGACATTTTGCTCCATTATACTAACTGTGAATATTTACAGAACTTCATGTGCAAACAAACGTCAAAAACGACATCTTACGATGCCTCTACTTTAATAAGCCTATAAAGTGTGGCAATAAAACAGACTATCTTTAGGAAATTCAGTGTCAGAGAAAACAAACTCATTAACGCTATTATTGGCAGTTCTTGCAGTTAAACTGTCGCACAATGGATGCCGTGGTTTATGGCAGTAGATGGAAAATACGATAGATAAGGAACCATACAATTACACAACAGCGTTTTTTATTCAGCGCCCATTTTTTTATTATGTGTCAAAGGTAGATAACTAAGCTCTCAGCCCACCTGATGGAAAGCAGGAACTGAGGCCCATGGACATAGCGATCTAAAAATCGCCTAGGTATGCGCTGCCTACCGTATGGACTTAGATGGATTGCCTCTATCTATGCCAGTTACAGCACTCCGGCTATCTTACCCCCAAACCGAAACACAGTAGTGCAAACACTGCTACTTAGCGGCAGGTTAATGGGTAAGACGGTGGTAGCTATCCGGGCGGACCCTGCACGAGGTCCTACCGCCAGCACTGTTTTTAAAAGTACCACAAATAGGTGGAGTAATGAGCGAAGGTTAAGAAAATAATCGAATATGTTAGGTAGGTACTACCTATGTAAAATTACAGATTAGTTTTTTAAAATACAAAATAGTTCAGCATCCAATGTATCATATTAAATTACCATAGCAGTAGCAGTATAGCCAGCAAAATACAGTATTAATAAACAGCTCTTATGATTTTATTGCTAAAACTCCTGCAAAAAAACCGAGAAATAAGTTCTTTTTCTAAAAAAAATTATGGTTGCAGTCCAAACATGTCTGTTGAAATCAAAGAAATATGTGCGATCGGTTGATCGCTAATAGAAAATTAAAATTTCGCGCCGATATTTATCACAGAGCTGGTTTGTCAGACTATGCGTTAAGAGTACAACCCTTAATTCTACAGGGTGTTGAGTCACACATGCAAACACCATATGTACGAGTATAGTACCTATAAGTCATGCTGAACAACTTTTAGTACTATCAGACCAACGCCGAAATCGTGAAAAATAAATCACTTTCTCATACATACGTTTGTAGTGCGAGTTTCGGGTTGGTCTTATACTAAAAGTTGCTCAATATGACATATTACTATTTATTCAAACAAAAAATTTACAGCATGACAGTATAAACTAAAGCACTGTACAATTTTATTTAAACTACACAATATTAGCTACAAAATATCATTATAATATACCACTGTCATCCATTACCTCGCAGTACTTTAGACATACGCTACACACATTTGCCCATCGGCTTGCGAACAGATCACATCCGGTGCCCATGACAGAAGCGCGTTCAAAAATCTTAGAGTTCGAATAAGAGGAGATCTTTGGCAAGCCACGCTATGTTGGAATCGCAAGAAGGATATGGTTTCTAGGCCTAAAATCTTGCTTAGGGAGGAAAGGTATGCCGCACTATCTGTGCCACTAGCTCAGGGCAGTCGGAATCTCCGCTTATGTCTTATGTAGGTATGTAAATGTAGTGCAGTCTGTGCGAGGTTAGTCAAAGTTATTAGTGGATCAAGAAACACCGTGTACATTATTATGTTTGTGGTAAATCGCATCCACAACTATACAATATGGAACATACATCTTTGCCTCGCATCCTCCGCACCTTCATTTGTTTCAGTATTATCCTAAGACCATGGCCATTTGTCACGCCCATCCTTTCCCACACATTTCAATACCGTATCTAACCCACGTCCATCTACAAATTGGATAAAATTCACTCGCACGCTGATAAATTCTCTCAAATGAGGAAAAACTGCGAAGCGATATCCCAAAAACCTTCGCTCTCTTTCTATTCAATATGTTTATGAATAGGGCGAGTGAGATAGTGTCGTTTAGCTCGATTCGTTTAGTGTTACGGAATTCAGGCGATAAAAAATGGTTGCCGGGTTATTGCATTCCCTTCCATAGTTTTCGATATCCAGTGAATAAAGTGTCACAAAGGCTTTTTAAAAGGTAAATTTATAAGTGAAAATTTGGTAACATTATTTATTGCTATCAAGATCGAATTAGCTCGTAATTCCGATTCGAATAAGCCAAAGCAAATTCAAATCTGGAAGAATCAGGTTTTAGGGTTTTATTTTAAACAACACCATCTAAATTGATATCCACCAATAAGAATAAGTTTACCACCCCAACTCTTCCCGTAGGTGTCGTAAGAGTCGACTAAGGGACTACACCGCGAACTACGAAATACGCAAATTTCGGGGATTTTCCTGTGTGAAATATGAAATGAATGAAATATTATTTATTCAGGACACTAAACTAGAACAGGTATCATTAATAAAACAAACAAACAAAGAAAATAAACCTAATTATAGCGTCACTGAAAAGGCCGCCACTCAGCATGTGTCAGAGTATCTTTCGGATACCCAGACGCTGATCTTCCGTGGAAACCCTTTCGAGGGCCACCGCACGTTACATGCAAATTACAGAAATTGGACCAAACAGAAAAAGAGGATAAAAATTGAGATTGCACTATGATTAACATTTCAGTGATATCGTGATATGCAGTTATGTTATAATCATTATTTCCCACACTTAAATAATAGTAGCTTAATGACAAAATAATACATATATGACATAGTAAGCAATGAGAGGCATCAAAACATGTTGTTAATGTTAAAATTACAGTTCTATTGATTGCTACAGGTTGTCAATGCTGGCATTGCTGGTCTATCCATACTTATACAAAAACAAAGAATAAAAAATAAAAAAAAAATACAAAAAAATACAAAAGTGAGACAGAATAATATGGCAATAACAAAAACTATTTAGCATCAATGTCTTGTCGTGATACTCGCAACTACTGCTCACCATTTGACATCTTTTGCCGATCTAGAACATACTTTTTGTATTTAACCTTAAACGATTGAATAGATACAGAGTTTCTTATAGGTGGTGGAATATTGTTCCAGCACTTCGTAGCAGAGTATCTGAAACTGCCACGAAATGCACACGTTTTGTGCCGAGGACAATTAAGACGGGCTGCACCCCTGATATGACGTTGCGAAAATTGCAACTTAGCACTAAGATACTTGGGTGTCAATGTCCTCACTATGCCAAACAGCAGACAAGCAAAATGCATTGAACGTCGCGACTCCATGTTCAGTAACCCTCTTCGATTAAGAAAAGGAGTCACATGAGTTCTAGGCGGTATGTGAAAACAAAATCTAGCACATGCATTCTGAACGCGCTGGAGTAGCCTCTTGGTTTGGGACAATAAACATAAACAACCACCCACAACTGTGTCGGCATAATTTAGCTTCGCAAGAATTAAGGATTCACATAGATAAATGCGAGTGTCAATACTTAAATACTTGCGGACGCGGTACAATATTTTTAAACGGTAAAAACAGTTTTTGGACGTTTCCAAGACATGATTATGGAATCTTAACTTGCCATCCATAAGAACTCCTAGATTTCGAGCCTCCTCGACCTGTTCTATACAGTCATTACCTATTAGAATTTTGGGATTTTGGCTGTTAATCTGACGCCTTTGCGTTTCAGTGCCTAGGACAAGAAATTTGGACTTAGAAGGATTTAAAAATAGGCTACTTTTATTGGACCATTGTACTATTCTAGATAGGTCGTCATTAATCTTATCTACCGCACCGGATACATCTTCAGGTTTAAGCGGTAGATATACCTGAAGGTCGTCTGCATATATGTGATATTTACAGTTTTGAATAGACTTGACTATATCTGCGCTATATAGAATATATAGGATCGGACCCAATATAGAACCCTGCGGAACGCCATGAGAGACAAGAGACGCTTCTGAGATCAAAGTTATGTGTCAGTTCGCCTTCGTTAAAGTGACAGACAAATCCTCGAAATTTACGAACTTCGGTGTTCACAGTAGCAGGCTAGGGTGCTTAGACAAGTTACCAATCGCTAACACTTCATCGTCAATCGTAAACGAAAGGCAGCTAACTGTCTTTGTCGCACTAATATGAAAGAGTGACAGAGAGGGAAAGCTACGATACGCTACTAAGCGTTAGCGATTGGCAACTTGGCTAAGCATCCTGAGGTGTCACTGGCCATTCATTTTATGCCGATTGATGACGGGCAGCAATGTCATGATAACGTCCACATTACTGCGATTGCCAAATCCCGCTTGCCCTGCGTGGCGATTATAGACACTACCCCCTAATGCGTACATACAGGGTGTAATCGATAAGTGTTTACAGGCCATAATTCCGTAAATATGAGATATATCAGAAAACCTTTAACTGATATCGAAAGTACGTTACCCAACGAATAAAATTACATTAATAACTTTTTCTAAATAGATGAAGTAGTATTAAAAATACTAACTTCAAACGCTCCCATACATTTAGTATGACGACTTACAGCCTTAAAGAATGTCGGGTGTCGCAAGAGATAAAACTGTTAGAGATTCGTTATTTGTACGAATACATTGTAATAAAATAATAATACTACCGTTTATGAAATAATTAATCAAACATTTTTTTAAATTAAAAAATATTCTTATTAAACTAGTCTTTGAATGAACGGTTACGTACTAAATGTATGAAAGGATTTGAAGTTAATATTTGAGATATTTCTGATTTTATTTCAAAAAAGTTATTACTTAATGTAATTTTACTCGCTGGGTAACGTACTTACGATATCAGTTATTTTTTTCTGATATCTCTCATATTTACGGAATTATGGCCTGTAAACACTTATCGATTACACCCTGTATGTATATATTAGGGGGTGCCATAAGTAATAGGAGAGGCCTATGTCCAGTAGCCGTAGCATGAGTTGTAAGATAAAGGATACTTTAGGTTTGAATGCATTCTATCGCGCTCGCTCTGACATATTGGGGCGAGCGCGATGGCCTGCTTTACGTATGAGTTTAAACTTAACGTTAGCGATACTTGCAAAGTCTTAGTACGGCTACTACACACATACAGTGGACTATTATATAATGGGCTCCTGATGTGATGAATTAGTGGTTAAACAAATTCTCAAATTTTAAAAAACTAAAAAAAGGAGGAGGTTCTCAATTCGACTGATTTTTTTTGTTGTATGTATGTTACCCGATATCTCCGAGAATCGCGAACCGATTTTAATTTTTTTGTGATCGAACGTATATAACCCCGAGATGGTCCCGTTGGCACCAAGTTGGGGTCCGATGATGGGATCTTGGAGAAAACGAGGGAATTCTTCAAATTTTAAAGGTACATGTATGGCGCTTTTGGTACCTAATTTTCATTTAATTACAAGAATTTGCACTCAGAAAGTAGTATTTGAGAAACAAACCAATGATGTTAAACAAATTGAGGATCTTGGAGTAATCTGTTGAAGTCGATTTTTAAAATTTTTAATTTGATGATTATTTATGCTAAAATTTTCACTTTTAAAAGAACTTAGTCACCACTTTCGCGAGCACGCAAACAAAACTTTTGACAAATCGATATATAAAGAAGCGTATAATCGCGTGCTAGCAAAAGGCCGTAAAATCGGGATCGCGAAATAATTTGGCTGTTTGTCGCGACTACCCGCGCCTTACTGAATTATTCATCGGCGAGCTATTCAGAGGAGCGACTGATTTTTATGTTTTTTCTTGAACTTGCGTTCCTATGAAGCTTGATTTCATACTAGCAAGTCTCGCAACAGCTTGCGTGGTGCCTTTGCGCTATGGTAACGGCGTAAGAATACATTTGTCACCACCCCAACTCTTCCCATGGGTGTCGTAAGAGTCAACTAAGGGATAGATGTGTAACCGACCATTTATTTATCGAAGATTGGTGATAGGCAGCAGCGTCATTAAAGTGGACACACTACTGCAATCGCCAACCTGGCCGTGTGGTGACGGCAGTAAGAATACATTTGTCACCTCCCCAACTCCTCCTGCGGGTGTCGTAAGAGTCAACTAAGGGATTGAAGTGTCACTGACCATTATTTGATAAAAGATTGATGATAGGCAGCAGCGTCATTAAAGTGGACACACTACTGCAATCGCCAACCCGCTTGCCCAGCGTGGCGATTATGGGCATTTACCTCCTAATGCGTCTATACGCATAGTTAATAGGAGAGGCCTACGTCCAGCAGTGGACTATCATAGGCTGATGATGATGATGCGTCCTACGCATAGGCGATAGGAGAGGACGTTGTTCAGCAGTGGACGGATAAAGGCTGATGTTGATGATGATGAACAGCCCGCGACTTTGTTTGCTTAGAATTGAACTATATTATCACAGATTCAGCAAGCCTAGCCAAGATGTCATTCTGCAATCGTATACGATAAGCGATAAGTAATAAATGTATAAAAATGACAGATTCGTACGAAAAGTCACGTGATCCTTTGCATACCTACATTATTATAGTCTCGTGACTTATCGTTTATCGTATACGATTACAGAATGCAATCTTAGCTAGACCTTCAGTATTTAATTTACGCGTGGAAGTTTGACACGTACTTTTACTGTCAAGCAGACCTAATATCTCAGTACCTGGGGGGTTACTATAACGTACTAATGCGACTCAGTTTAGGTTCAGGGAAAGGGACAGAGATATACGACTCGTATAGAAAAAATCTGGGCCGCAGGCATTTGATAATAATTATATAACTTCACTGTGACATGATTCCTGACTTTCCTGAGTGACTAATGTAATGGGTTAAAAAAAACAAATCGCTCTCAAGAATAAGCCCGTCATAAAAACAGCATGAAGGTTACTTCAGGATAATGATCCGCTTAATCTTTCTAAAAGCAGGTAGCGAGAAAATTGCCGCGAATTTTCACATCTCATTTGCTTATTGTACAGCAAACAGAAATAAAAAGTACACATCTGTAAAGTGCGCGATTTACTTTTTTGTGTTTGATGCGAGAAGACAATTTGAAGATTTTATGAATTGAAGTTCTCCGTCCAAGTAACTTGATATGTTATTCAAAAAATTAATTCTTGTATCTAATTTTAGGTATAATATACATACATATTCCTCTGTAAAATACGGTCTTTTTTTTACTCGTGATTCACGTCTTAAATTAAACTTTCATTTTATTGCTAAAATTGTGTAGTGATACTCGTACAAGCAAAATTTTGTCCTGAAAGTAAATTCATCGTCAATAAAGATTGCGAATAGGTACCTATTTGTAAAGAGACCTTATTGAATCCATGTTTTATTACACCAAGTGTTCATTATATCACATGTTCATAAATCCAACAATGCTGAATTATGAATATTTATTTCAACGGTATTATGTTTATACAAACAGAAAAAGTTTACATTGTTCACACCTTGTATTAACGGCGACTTTAAGCGAGAAAGTGGGTAGTTTTACTAAAAAACACACAAAAAGAGTCCAAATCCTACCTAGTAGCTAAATTTTACGATTATAACTAACGTGAGACTCAAACCTATTTAGCAAACGGGTTACTCACGTAAATTAAAGTCGATAATTGCTCGACATATTTCGATAAATATGTAGTAGCATGTATTTTATACTCAAAAAGTAAAACTAAGGAATTACTCGTACGATGCATCGTTAGATCGTTACTTACAATCGATTTTCTTATCTAATTATGTAATTTATGTATACCCACTAATTTTGTTGAAATTTTACTCTAAATGTAATTAGACGAACCCATATATATTTACGTCATGTTTTCACTATAAATCCTACTGACAACTAAAACGACATATTACTACACACGTTGTTAACATTTGGAAACATCTTTCTAACCACTTTCCGAGTACAGCCGACAAACAAGAATCCACGCTGAAGTGTATCTTAAGTAGACGAGATAACGTGTACAGGTTAGTTTGTAAAGTGCATTAGCTTGGTGATAGATTAGTTAAGTGATAGATAAATGGCGTAGCATCTATTGTCGTTCTGACAGAACTAAATTATTATGTGGAGGAGTGGCTGTGGCACTAAAATGGAGCTTAGAAATCTATTAATAACATTCATTTTTATATTAGAATTAATTTAGTAAGACCAACTCGTGGTAAGAAAGCTTTACTTATCGAGCCGTGGCAAAAAGGGATAAACGTAAAATGTGATGCTGGTAAAAATAAGTATATCATATATATAGACAGGGATCGGATACCGGTTTTTTCTCCATACAAAAGAACGGTTCAAATTCCGTTCTTTTTCGTTCTTCGGTTTATATTTTTTTTTGTTAATGGAGTAATTGAAAAATATGACGTTAATAATTACATAAAATGTTGAATACTACATAAAGAGCGTAAACGCTTTAAAATATTGAGCTATATCGAGGTTTTTCTAAAAAACGGGTCCCGATCCCTGTATAGGTATAGAACTATAAATAGGGATAGCATCTGCGAGCAAATAATGCTGGCTCATTACTACCCGCGATAGTTCTAACTTTAGGGCTGCCACTAGGGAGAGGAGTTACAGTGGCGATACTTGCCATGTTGAAGAAAAATTCGCTAAGTATTGTTTATCTCTGTCCCTCTTATCAATATGTCTATAAGACCGAAAGGGAAAAACAATACTTAGCGGCTTGTTAAGTTAGGAAACGTTTATGCGTGATATAGGTGTAATTGTTATATTACACAGAATGATGTATGATTGAGATTTGTCAGCCTCCGTAGCCTAGTTGGTAATGACCTTGCCTACGAAGCTAGAGCTACCGGGTTCGAATCCTGGCGAGGGCATTATTTGTGTATTTAGTTATCACAAATATTTGTTCCTTGGTCATGGCTGTTTATGTATTTAAGTATCTTTATGTATCTATCTATTATATAATTATATCGTCGCTGGTACCCACATCACAAGCCTTAATTGAGCTTACCGTGGGCCTAGGTCGATTTGTGTAAGATGTCCCAAGATATTTATTTATTTTATTTTATTTAATGATTAATATAACAATTATACCTAATGTAATATATTCGATTAAGTTTTGGATCAATTGCTGGGAGATTTTGGACTACAGTTAGGTCGTTTTGCAATACTTAATGTGTCATTTACTTGAATTTTGGTGAAATTATGTATACGGTTTAGACGTGTGCGCCGATCGAAAAATGATCGGCGGCGGCGTTTGCTGAAAAGTCGGCGGCGGCGGCGTGATTTCGGCGTGAAATCGGCGTCAAGGTCACATGAATAAAAAAGCGTAATTCGATAGTATCATTTGTCATAGTTTACTATTTAATTAGATAAATACAATATAAATGTTCATCAAACACCACCACTGACCACCTTATCCAACATCTGATCAGTACATATCAGTTTTCTCTTCCCACCATGTCCTAACATAATATTTTCAACAGTACCTAACTGGGGTTGGACTAGCCCTATTCACATTAGGTCTCCCATAACCCCTATCATAGCATGCCATAAGGATAAATAGGGCGCAGCCCGCGTCCATTGGATTCCACCTATCTTTACCAGGTGATCGGTCCATCATATTGGGAGGCATCCTATGCTGCGTCGACCAGTATATGCTTGCCACTAAAAAGTCACTTGCCCCACCGGTAGTTTTGCAAGTAATGTATGTCCAGCCCACTGCCACTTCAGTTCAATGATTTTTTTAGCTACGTTGGTGCTTCCAGTTCTGTGGCTCTCAATTAGGGTTTGCAACATCCGTCGATTTTCAGGATTCGGATAATGCGGATATCGAAAATCAGCGGCTCCGGATACGTCGGATAATACAGATCTATTGCAAATATATGCATGCTTTTTTTATATTGGCACAACAAAGTGGCTACACTCCACCTGATCGTAAGTGAAAAGTAGAGCCCAAATCGCGGCGGCAACGAACAGGAGACCTGTCAGTTGCCACCGCCTTGCTGGCCCGCTAGATGCTTCTTCTCAGACTTGTTTTATTTTCATTAAGTTATAGTGTTTGGCCTTATTTAGGTTAAAATACGCTGAAATAATAGTTGTTCAGTTTACATTTTAACTACATTTGAATATGCAAAAAAAAATAACCATGTTTTAAAACTACATAATTCTCCATATAAACGTACATCTTTTAAACTTTTAACGCTTAATCACGATAAGATCTATTATCTGCCCGAGTATCTAAATAAGCCGGACCTGAGGGCCGAAGACCCGATGGCGAGGTGTCAAGCCCGCGAAGGCTGAAGGCCCGGAGTGTCACCAATTCACGATTTCAGTGCTCTCCTATACAATTATGCTTCCCAACCGTTTTAACGCCAGCAAAGGCCCACCCACCCATCTCACGCAGAGTCTATATCTAAATAGATCGCGAAGGCCCAGTTTCGCGTAAGGGTGAAGGCCTGGAACTTCCCACAGAGGTACGCCAGGTGACGAGGCTGAAGGCTGAGCTGCCAGAGCCTAGCGCTCCCATGCTACACAATGGTTTAATGTGACACTCTGTGGCCTTCCGATTAGTTTCGATCCCTTACGAGGGTCGAAAGCCGAACTCTACTTAGGGCTGCACAGTCGTACTCATTGGGTGGTTATCCATGGTTTCAGCCAATATAACTTTATAATCGGCAAACCGAAGTTGGACAAGCCCATCCCATTCCAGTCCAAAATCTTGAAAACATCTTCCAAAGCAACAGTAAACAGTTTTGGGGACAAGACCCTGTCTTAATCGTCGCTGCAATGGTCTGGATTTAGAATACCGGTCTTTAAGACGAACTAGGGGGCTACCACGATCTCCTAATGCGATTCAGTTTAGGACCTAAACTGAATCGCGATGTGTCAGTTGCATAGAATAATTGTCAAAAATTGGCTAGCCGAACGTAAACTGAATTGCACTTAATAGGTCACGGTTTGAGCCTATTTGGCTTACTTGTTCTATTGTTTGTTGGTAGGTTGTTCTTTGGACACATAGCCCGCAAACATGAAGAAGACCTCCAAAAACTTATTGCCACAAAAAAGATTAAAAAGAAGAAGTCGAGAGGAAGGAGCCCCATGCGCTGGAGAGATCAGATCCGCACCTCACTCAACTTTCGGGTTGCTGAAGTCATCCACGCTTCGGGAAATTGGAGTGGTTGGTGGAAGATCGTGAAAGAGAAATTGATGAGTTAATAAGTCACAACACCCAGAAATGGGTTATCAACGCAATGAAGAGTAGTCTACTTGCTACCGCTGAAGATACTGTAGTACAGCCCAGGTTTCGATCAATTCGAAATGCGTCATAGACCACGAACACGAATGCTAACCTGAGGGGCAAGTTATACCTCTCGGTATAAATATCCTGACGTTGCTTGTGTATGTGATTTACGGTGCTAAACCTTTTCTAAAACTGAAACCGGCTTGTTCAGAAGGCTGGAAGTTGTCGAGCCTAAGAACCTACAGGTAATGAGTGATAATACTCGAAAGCAACTAATAGGTTGACAGTAAATTCCCTACATAAGAGCATTATATAAATACATAAAGCAAATACGAAGCTTAGTGTGTAGTATTTAGCCCATAAGAAATAACTCTGTTATTCAGTCAAGGCCACGCCGATTTCACGCCGACCATTAGTCGGCGGCGGCGGCGTGGCAAAAAAGGTCGGCGGCGGCGTGACGCCGGCGCGGCGCACACGTCTAATACGGTTATTTCGATAGTACCTTTAGTAGAAGATACCCTTATGTGCATGACTAGAAGACTCATTCAACTTGAAGGAACATGTTTGACGCGGGTTCTGACGGCTGCCTATTCAAACTTACACTTGTCGATCTCTTAGAATGGGCTTAGGGATATATTGAAAAAGCTCTTTTCAATGGTTCGATGTCTACACAAAAATAAGCCTAATAGAACCGCTGGTCGCTTGTCGTTTCGCGCAAACAGCATGGAAACCAATGGCCTATACCACAAAACTTTACAAGCGTACAATTCTATAAAATTGTATAAATTCCCATACAAAAAGTTGACAATTTTGTAGAATTGTACGCTTGTAAAGTTTTGTGGTATAGGGGCCAGGGATCGGAACCGGTTTTTTAGAAAAACCTCGAAATAGCTAAATGTTTGACAATGTTTTACACTTTTTATGTAGTTTTCAACATTTTATGTAATTATTAACATCGTATTTTTGAATTACTCCATTAACAAAAAAAAATATACTGAAAAACGAAAAAGAACCGAATTCGAACCGTTCTTTTGTATGGAGAAAAAACCGTTATCCGATCCCTGATGAAGACCCTAGCCCTAGGTGTTTTGCCATGTACGGTCGGCTCTAATAATATGTATACGATTTTGAACCTTATGCCTTTGATATACGTTCCGAAATGTATACATATTATTAGACGTGACTGTACAGTGCAGGGACTGGAACCGGTATTTTACAAAAACCTATAAATAACCCAATATTTTATAATGTCTTATACTCTTTATGTACTACTCAATATTTGATGTACTTTACAATATCATATTTTTTAATTACTCCATTAACTTACAATTTATCTACCGAAGAACGAAAGAGAATGAAAAAAGAACCGTTCTTTTTGTATGGAGAAAATAACGGTTCCGGTCCCTGAGATAAGGACTTCCGCTTACAAGCTTTCGAGAAATAGGCCCCAGGAGAATATATCGTCGGTTAACAATCAGGCCCCTATACCTACCACAAAACTTTACAAGCGTACAATTCTACAAAATTGTATAAATTTCCATACAATAAGTTGTCAATTTTGTAGAATTGTACGTAAGTTTTGTAATATAGGGGCCAGAACTCACTAAGTAACAAATACCTGTTATAAATATCTCGTATCTCAGTTCTGATTCAATACTGACATACGAGGTTGCTAAGAGTAGTGACAGACAGAGCTTATCAGCCGACGATATTTGGTTAACCTGCTATTATACTACCTACTATAGTTGCCGATTTCTAAGAATGAACTTGTGACAGTTATAAATTAATCCTTAATAATATGAGGGTAAAACTCACCATTTTTCCGATAGTCTTAACGTCATATTAGAGTAGGTCTCAAACGGTATCTGAATAGAAATAGTGTAAGTTAATTTTTTCAAATCAATCGGGTTTGATTCCCTAGCTGGGTACAGTGTTTTTTTTTTTCAAATTAATGAATGCAAATTTTCTTTTTATCAAAATCGGTGACATGGTTCCTAAGAACAAAATAATCTTCGTATGTCTTATAGTTTCACCCCCTTATTCATAAACAGGGCCCGTAACTTTCATGCCGATGACATCAATTTGACGTCACGCTCCATTTAGGATGATCCAAAATAGTTTTATTGTTAAATATTAATCATTAGTCATCAATCATTTTAATCATGTACAAATATCTTCAAAAGTAGTATATTTTACTCGTGAAATAAATAATATCTACTTGATACGTGAAACATAAGTAAAATTATTTGATTTGTGTTTATACGTACATTTTATTTAATGATATTGTTAGCACATTTCAATATTTACGTAGAAAACGGAATTCCTCTTTAACGTAAAGCACGTATCAAGTAGGTCTTATTTATTTCACGTGTAAATATACTGAGTATAATGAATATAATGAGGTTGTGAAAATATTGATCCAGTACGAGCATCAATCAGCTAGTGAATCAATAACGTTTGTTAATCATCGATCATCCGATTCGATAGTTCTTTGATCGCCCAAGTAAGAGATAAGAAAAAACAGCCGTGTTTACCATCTGTCATTAGTAACCTTAATATTTTGCAGATTTTTCGTAATCGTGATGGAGTAAGTATTTAATTTTAAAAGGACCATGCCCAACTTTGTATGGAACTTTGCCCCAAAGTCAACACAGCTAAAAGTTACATTGTTGAATAGGTCTTTAAATCTACTTCATTTCATTCTATGGGCACCAAGATGAATTCCATTGCAGAACTGAGATATTCATATTTGTCAGTGTGAAGATTGTATTCACACTGACAAAAATATGCATATCTCATAGATCAGAGATACTGGTCGTTAATCATTAGGCTATCGAAGTGTGTAAAAAAAAGATTGTGCACACGTGATTGTATGTTAACCACCTCACTCGCTTAGTTTCTTTTTTCTTTTGACATTAGCCCTTTTTTTACATACAAAATAAGGGTGATCATTGGTAGCTGCAGCTACCAAAATAAACTAGTGGCTAAATCGACAGAGGTTTTCTACTGAATTAGCTCGTATTCAGGCTGACAAATATATGAATATCTCAGTTTTGCAATGGAATTCGATTTCGTGCCCATATAATGAAATGAAGTAAAGTTAAAGACCTATTTAATGATCTAACTCTCATGTTTGTTGGTCTTGGGGCAATTTTGACGCATGGTCCTTTGTATTGCGTAGTACAAACGTCTCGCTTAACCTTTTGGACGCCAACGACCGGTATATTGGCACCTCAGGTTCAACGCCAAAGACCGATATATAAGTCTTGGGCCACAGAGCAATATAGACCTACATGCATGTGCGTAAAATTCAATTTCAGTTTAGACATTTTGTTGACGTGGCGTCTGGGTGACAGCTTTGGTATTTAACATGGCGTCGAAAAGGTCAAGCGTAACATAATACATAAAAAGTAACTTCTTGCCACATGATTTTAGGTCAAATATTTAGAAAATATATTATGATAGATAATATATTTGAGTAGATAAACGCGTTTTTAGATCAATTCCTCATGTCGAAATAAATTCAGACTGTCACACTAACCAACTGAATTCTAATTGTCTTAGAATATTTACACCCTACCCTGATTTTGAATTCAAAGTCGGTATACAGGGTGATAAATCCAATTCGGTCAGTATCGAGGTTTTGGAAACTATATCAGATAGTGAAATCTTGTCTTAGGAACCATGAGATCGATTTTAGTAAAACGAAAAACTGCATTCATACACCATACTATTATTATTAGATCTAAAAACGAAGCCATGGTTCCTAAGAACAGATTTGGATATCTCTCATAGTTTGTAACTTCCCTATACAAAGTCAAAGGCCGGCGGCGGCACTGAAGCATTGAAAAATAAAACTTCATTGTTTAAAAACAATGCATTTTATTAGTTTTAGATATCATATTTCTTAGTTATATTTACTATTTAAGAGCTACACAACCGATATCCAAATGAAAATAACGAAATTTTATTTTTCAAAAAGTGCATGTTCGATTCCTGAACCAAGTAGGTACCTAGACGTATTTTTGTAAGTGTAAGAATGCAGTTTTTCTTTTTACTAAAATCGGTCTCATGGGTCCTAAGACAAGAATTCGCTATCTATTATGGTTTCCAAAACCACCATACTGACCCATTTGGATTTATCATGCTGTACACATATGCACTTAAGGGTTAAGAATTAAGATCAATTCTTCATTAACTATCTGTACATTTCTTCTTTAGTTAACTTTAAGTATATCAAGTTAATAAGCAATCAATATTAGGTACTCATTAAAAGCACAAATAACATTTCACAAATAAAAAAAACTATTCAAAACCGCCTTCGCGCCCCCATTTTTCGCCTTTTTCTACTGACGCAATTTGTCCATCTATACTAGAACAGGAGTGCCATGCAAATACCCCGTATGTATGTCAAGCAAATGTTGATTTGTCGAGTTAAACAGCTGGCAAGAATAGCCGGGCAAGTTATTCTGATGGCTACTGCGCCGATAAACCGGCCCATTGACTGCTTGCGTCAGTTCAAGGGTTAACAACACGGCGAGCTACGAAGGGGTTAAGTTTTGATGTTGTATCATTTGGCTCGTTGGGTCGACGACATTCTTAAGTTTGAGGGACACTTCTGGGTAAGATTGGCTCAGGACCGAGATGAGTGGCGTACGAGAAGAGAGGCCTATGCTCAGCAGTGGGCGATAAAAGGCTGAAATGATGATGATGATGATGATGATGCGTGTTACGATGACACGCTCACCATACTATGTATTTTCTTTAAATCTTATTTCGAACCTTGCTATAAGGATTGCTTAGAGGAAAGTTTCCAATCTATCGGTGTTCTACAGATTGCACTTCGGGAAGTGTGCTCAAGAGCTTCATGAGCTTATTCCGCCATCCCCATTTTACCATCGAAATTCTAGACGCACGGCCGGTTTCCATCCTTACTTGGTAGATATTCCATTTAATAATCGCACGAAGCGCTTCGCGTCTTGTTTTCTTATGCGTACTGCCAAGGAGTGGAATTCCTTGCCGGCGTCTATATTTCCTAGATAATATAACCCGTCAACCTTCAAGTCAAGGGTGAATAGGCACCTTCTGGGCAAACTCACTCCATCGTAGGCAACGTCTCTGCCCTCGGCTAGTCTGTGGTCATGAGTAAGCCCATTTCAATTTTTTTTTAAAGTCTGTAAGGAGTAGGAACTAGGAAGGATATGTAAAGAATAGTAGTGAATTTCATTTGTTTGTAAAATAAATGAAGCAGATGAAATGCGACTTTATTGAGTTTTTTAAAGGTTTAAATTTAATTGTAGTGGAGTGTGCATTGTAATGAACATTGGGCCTTACGAGTCTATACTGGGTGAAGAGGGCGATTTAGGTCAGTGGGTGATTAGTCATGATCCAAATGGTCTCGGTGTCGTAAGAGTCGACTTAGGGAAGTGTCATTAAGTATCCATATATCGAAGATTGATGCAGCAGCGTCATCATAGTGGACACACTACTGCGATTGACTACCCGCGAGCTCAGCGTGGCGATTACAGACATTTACCTCCTTCTTCTACTCGTACGTCCACTCCATACGCATAGTTAATAGGAGAGGCCTTTGTTCAGTGGACTGAGATAGGCTGATGATGTGATGTGATGTTATCCAAATGGTATAAGTAAAAGATCGATAAAAGCGTGGGTAGGCCCCCCACAAGGTGGACTGTTGACCTGGTGAAGGTCGCAAGAGTCCACTGGATACAGGTGGCGCAGGACCGGTCATTGTGGCAATCTTTGTAGGAGAGGCTATGTTACGCAGTGGACGTCTTTCGGCTTATAATATCATCTTTTCATCATCATCATCATTATAATGATGATGATGATGAAAAGATCGATTCCTCTGGATGTTGGTCTGTTTCCCAATCCCCAGATAAATATATCCGTCAGATGAAATGATCACTATCTTTTTCCACAAACATACTAAAGAAAAGGATAGCTAGCTGACATTCTGTCAGATGGTGAAACATGCCCTTAGAATACTGAGGAAAAACTAAAAAATATTTTAGCTAAAAGCAAATAAGTATACCGACTCCATGATACATTGCTATTTGACGCCGTGCAAGGAACATACGTCAGTGACGTCATCCAAGAGCTATCAGAAGCACACACTCGCTCTTCAGACATATATACTTATCTTACATAGGGATCTAGATCTCAGTCATGACACTCATGACCTGCCTTAACCCCTCGTGTGTCACGAATATTTTTTTCTAATAGTTTCCTCGTCACTGATAAGTGCTTAGACATACGAAGGGTTAAGTCAGTAGCCGGACCATGAGTTGTCACGTAACGGTTACGTTAGGTTTTACGCGATACATAAAGCATTCTAGCGCACTGAGTTATTGAAGGGAGCGCGATGGACTGCTTTACATATCGAGCAAAACCTAACGTATCCGTTACTTAGCAACTCAAGGTACGGTTACAGTAATAAATCTTGGGACATCTTTCACAAATTGACCCATTCCCAATGTACTATGTGACACATAGGTCATAGATACGTAAATACAGCCATAACCAAGGAACAAATATTTGTGCTAAATAAATACACAAATAATGCCCTCGCCGGGTTTCGAACCCGGAACCTCCAGCTTCGTGGGCAGGGTCACTACCAACTAGGCTGATAAACAGTACTATGTAGATAGCATCTGTTTAGATAAAGTTAAAGGTTTTGGCAACAAAAAAGGGAACTTATTCGCAAATGGCAAAGATTGCCAGGACAGAGTGCATTGCCAATCGTTGAAATTTAATAGTAGCGTAGGTAAAGTGGGACGATTTCTTTTTAATTACCTACTGAAATCCGTTAGGGTTTTTCAAAAAATAAGGGTCTCAAAAAAAAGTTATTTTCTAAAGTCATAGGGCAAAGTAATAGTTTTGGAACTTTTAGAGATACTAAAATTAAATTTCACGCGGGTTACTCTCGTTTTTAAGTTTAAAAATGCTTCGTTGCGCAGCCATGGCAATTGGCTCTTGAAGAAGGTCTTCACCTATGGAGCGAAACATGTAGAGCATTTTTCGACTTAAAAACCTTAACCCGTGTGAAATAGTATTTTAGTATGACTAAGTCTCACGAGAGTTTTGAGTTTTGGAGATAGTTTCTCCAGAATAAAAAAAATGTGTCCCCTCTACTCACTTTTGATCCGCAGGTCCGAAAATATGAATAAAATCATAAATATTGCTTAAGTAAGTATAGAATACTTTAAAAGAAAACTACTTCGAACATAAACCGTAACCGGCGGAGCCGTTTTTGAATAAATACGGTTACGGAACCCTACCCTGAGCCCGAACCGAGCGCGCTAGTTGGGGACAGGCCTGTTAAAACAAGACACAAATCTATGCATATGCATGCATATGCATATGCATACACGTCTATGCATATCTGTCTAATCTCACCCTTCTAATAATAAACCTGGAAAACTCGAAGAAAAACCTAACAGCACCCTAGGCACTAAGCTAACGGTTATGCGATGACATTTCAGATTAGGAACTATAGGCTGGCATTCCTCGTTTCAAATGTAATAGCCTCACTAAAGGTCATTGACCCACATAGTAAACGACGACAACATTGCCTTGGGTGATAAACTTTGCCTGGCTTGAAAACAGTGATTAAACCTACCCCACAGACATTGGGAACTAATTCATAATTACTATCGACATGTTCACAGTCACTTGATATATATGTTTTTTTTTTTAATTTGGACAAAAGTATAGTAGGCAATGTTATAGGCAACTTAACGTTGCTTCATTTTGTATCCAACATTGGGCTTGTATTTTGACTTTTACAAAATAAGTAAGTAAGGTACACTCGGGTAAGACCGGACTATTTTTCGGTGAGTTGAAAGGATGTCACAAAAAAAAACATAAATTTATTATCACTAACTTTTACCGGCAGATGTGTTATGTACGTGATAAAAAGACACTTAAGCTTTCAATATAAATTTACTTGATGCCGCTCAACCGAATAGCTTAGGAGTAATCGACACTCAAACTTGCACTATTTTTTTTTTCAAGACACCCGACCGAATACCTTATTGGCTTAAGATCGGACTACTTAGTATCTAATTTCTATTCTGAAGTAAGGAGAAGAAGGTGCATAGCTTCCTGTTAAAGATCGGTTCTCCAAATATTCTCGAAAAAAACACTTTCGTAGCTGACGACTGATGCGGCTGAGCAGTTGCTGCATACTAACGAGAGGGGCGGGGTGAAATGGCGTCATGCATAGTGACAGTGAGGAAAAAATACTACTATTTTAATAGTTATTGCGGTCATCCGATCATACATTAGATCCGATCTTAGCCGTGTGTACCTTAATTGAAATTGTGTTTTGCTTAAATTTTATTTATTATTTGTACCTACTGAATCTCTTCAAAATGTAGATAGTATATGTATTCTCAATCGCGTCGTCTAGAAATGAATACAAAAACCTTCAACCTATACGAACCTAAATGAGCGAATAATTGATCTCCTTTCAAAGTAGTCGAAAAAACCAATTACCAAAGAAAGCCCTAACTAATTCGTCAGCAAAACAACAAATCTATCCACCATTTCCGGCCACTTCTATTTCGAATCTAACATACTTATGATAAAGTATGTGATTCATTTAATCCTATATGGCAGATAGGACATTTTTGCCAGATTCCGGCAAAGTCTAGGAGGCATGTCTCAAAGTTGGGTGGAGTTATACCGCAGTCGGTATCTTGCCTAATTGAAATGGTTTTAACCTAACCACACGGGATAAGTTGTTAACTCTCGCCTGAGATGTACATATGTAAATGTATACAATATACCGTAGATTAATATAATATTTCCAGACGCTCTGTCGCGAAGACTAAACTGTGATTGAAGTTCTCAAGACCTAAATATAATCCCACAATGTCGTAACAGATGTGTTTACCATAGAAAAAATCAACTGCGAAAGACTCACGGGATTCGAACCCGCTTCCTCTGGATTGCCGGTCCAACGTGCTTCCAAATACACCAGACGACCTTCCGTGAATCACAGCGAATTTAGTCAATGGTATTGTTAAACTAATCACTAGCGGCATCTGTACTTAATGTTTCGAAGGTACTACAACCTTAAGCCACTCAAAGGCGTGTGTCTACCACAATCGTCCGCAAACTCGACAACTCTCCGTTGCGTTGAATTTGCTATAAAGGGCACTGTAATCAATTCATGATTAGAAAATATCAATTTGTTTTATAATTAAACAAATTGATATTGGTGTTACTTTTTTACAATCTAAATATTGGTTTTCGCAGGCTAAGTTCTGGATGCGGATGGCGCAGGTCCGGTCATTGTGGCAATCGTTGGGGGAGGCCTATATTCAGTAGTGGACGTCTTTTGGCTGATATGATGGTGATAATGATGAAGTTTCCGCAACTCGACGTCAAAATTTTACGCCTATTTTGCATGATGTAATACCTATGTCATGTCATGTCATGCCATGGCAAGGTCATATGCTTCTCTTCTCGTATTTATATGAATTGTTATAGATTGTGGAGTTCCTGTCAGAGTCAGTCGGAACGAAACACACACTTACAAATCGGCGGCCATTGCACATTTCGTTGTATAACGATAGGTAATCTGTAATATTCTATACATCTATGCCTCTAGATATTATTTATACGTTTTTATCAACGCCCGTATGCTCGGTAACAGGCTGTATATCACACATAACTTATAACAAGGCTCATAAAAAGCAGTTCGGCTGAAATACAAGGGGTATAATAAATATTAATTTAGGCTCTTTGAAAGGAAAATCGTGTTTTTAAAGATGTCTCTAGCAACCGTATGACAATAATGATTATTCAACGTCAAAAATATGAATACACTTTTCTAGAGTAGTACTAGTCAGTATCGTTAGGCGTCGTGAGTTGTGGCCGTACCGCCAAGAACGCATACAAGCGGTCGTTATAATACTGCAACTAGTATTAAGAAATTAGAAAAAGTTACATCTCAATGTAACTGATATCACATTGAGCGCGGGGAACTCCCGAGGGGAGTTCTCTGTGGGAGGTCAATTTTCGCTACAAAGCGGAAAAATCACCGGAACGGCTACGAGCGTAGCGCGTAGTACTCGTTGGCAATGAAAGTGATATATGTAACTTTTTTTTGTTGTTAACTAGCTTATGATGGTCTCGTTTTATCCATTTATCATGCTACGTGTCACTCTCGCTCTTGCATGCTTGTAAGAACGTGACGGCAACAACGACAAACGATTAGACGCGGTACCATCATAAGGGCCCGTTCAGACGGACAGCATTTCAACTGCAACCCAGCTGCAAAGTGGCAGTTCCGGGGCAGTTCTGATCAGAACTGCAAACCCGTTGTGCAGTCCGCTTGCAGCTGTCATGCAGTTCGGGCAACCGCACACCAACTGCAATCTGGCTGCAATCTTGTTATGCAGTCATTTTGCAGCTGGGTTGCAGTTGAAATGCTGTCCGTCTGTACGGGCCCTATCGTAGGCCGCGGTACTACTTTACCCTCTACGCCGTAGCACGTGGTTGCCGTGCGTAGCATGCCTCACGAATGCTACATGTACCGAACGTACGGTGTACATAATGTATAGTAGCTTTTCACTTTAAGGGACACTCAATAAGCATAAGATTAAACCATTTTTCAATGATAACTCGGTTTTGGAGTTCATTTTATAAACTTTAAGCGATATTACGAGTATAATATAATATACAAACGCCTATTAAGTTATAATTTTTAAATCACTTAAAATAGGAACTAGATGCCAAATACTAACTACTACCTATTACTATACCTTCGCTAATTTTAACTGATTTTTAAATAACTCTCCTAGGAGGCTAAACCTCACAGCCATTGGGAATCCATTATTGTTTTGGCAACTGTGTATATAATACCTACAAAATTGATAGTGTAGATGAACATAGGTCTCCCCTTTTGACCTCCATAGCAATGGGTGACAAGAAAATAGTACTAATCCTGATCGGGATTTCCTATCGATCAAGCTGTATACGTTTTAAACATATCCCGGCCTCGTCCAAGTATGCTCCCTTTACAAATGGCAAAATAATATGATAATATGCATTTAGCCGTTTGATCATTTGTTACAACGTGACAGCCTATTACGCGCGCGGATCATTTATCATCGCGACGTCGCAGAAATGATTGAAATGATCCGAGTTAGTACGGGTATCCACGAGGGAGTCTTTAAAAAATGTGGAATTCTTCTCAAGAATTCTGTGTATAAAAGCGAATTTATTGTATTGTAATTTAGTTAGATACATTCCCGGGTCGATTGTAAATTTGTACATAGAAAGGTATTTAATGTAAACAATATTTAACGTCATGTTTTTTTGTTACGAAGTTTTTTGTGTACCGTCTTTTGTCAGTGGAAAAAGGCGAGAAATTAAAATTTTGCATAAGCGATCAACAATACGCACCTACATTTTTTTTTTAGTACAGATGGTGCCTTTTTTAGGCTCTAGTGCGAGAAGTGTGTGATTTTACGTCAGGTCCAAAACTTCCGATCCTACGTAACTAACGGCCATCCGCACTAAAAAACGCCGTACGATATCTCGTACGGCGTACGGGCGTCGTAACTCGTGTCGATTTAAAACACGACCGATAGGGAGAAACATCGCCACTCGTTTCGTATTTCATGTTTCGCACTTGAGTTGTAACGTACTATTTTAATTTGCCGCCTTTTTCTACTGCCAAAGGTTGTTGAACGAAGTAACCCTTCACAGAAAGGTGACTGGGTAAAAATCAAACAGCAGGTTCCATTGAATATTCATTTCCAATTCGTGCAAAAACGAAATTCGTAACTCGTGTCGATTTAAAACACGACCGATAGGGAGAAACATCGCCACTCGTTTCGTATTTCATGTTTCGCACTTGAGTTGTAACGTACTATTTTAATTTGCCGCCTTTTTCTACTGCCAAAGGTTGTTGAACGAAGTAACCCTTCACAGAAAGGTGACTGGGTAAAAATCAAACAGCAGGTTCCATTGAATATTCATTTCCAATTCGTTAATGCAAACTATTGTCATTTAGACTATTGACATTTGGGGGCTCCAGTTTATAAAACAACTTTTATCTATACAGGGTGTAACAAAATACTTGGTGTTAAATAATAAATGGACCCGGGTGTATAGGTACAGTCGACGTCAAAGATATCCTTACGGTTTAGGTGCCAAAAATATATTTACACGACTTTATTGCCTTGACATTAAGGTCGTGTAAATATATTCGACTGTACATGCGCGGATCCAAGGAGGGGGGGGAGGGAATGGGGTCAATTGAGAAACTTGGTATGCCTAGGTGCTGTTAACCATTGCCAAAAATAAATTTCAGTATAAAATACTATCATATGAAGATACTATATATGATGAAGATGATGATAAATGATTCTAATCTGATTCAGCTTTGCCTTAAGGTTGACTGGTAGAGAATGCCTCATAGAATGCTATTAGGCATTCTCTACCAGTCAACCTTATAGGTGCATTCAGACCAAAGGAGCATTCGCTATTCAATCCCCCACTCTACGAAATCAACGAATTACGTTTTGTGTAACGACCGAATTTCGTAGAGTAGAGGGTTAGAATAGCGAATGCTCGTTTGGTCTGAATGCACCTTAAGGCAGCAGAACCTAATGAAGTTCACCTTTTGTACATTAAACTGTTATTTTGTGCAATAAAGTCTAAATAAATAAATAATAACAATTGTTTTTCTTGGACAATCATGCATTATATGCTAGTATAATTATGTACACATTCCGATCTTTGTATCAATCATACCTAAACTTTGTTAAGTTAGATTTTATTAAGAGATTAGATTAAGGCATGTTATGTAATTCTCTAGATAAGTGAACTGTATTCTTTTGGAGAAATAAATTAGGTGGTTCGTTTTTCATACTAATGTATTTATTCAAATATGGGTAAATGGAGCACAGTTTTACAATGAAATCACTTAAATCGACAATCAATTTTATATTTGTTTGCGGCAAATTATGTTTCTGTAATATAAAGGGTCGAATAATAGCTTAAATTAGTACTTAATTTTAATAAAGATTTGTCAATATGTGGGTGAACGACGACAGTGCCATACACCAATCGTACGTTCGGTGTGTGCGTTGGAAAGCGACGTTGCCAGTTGGCTGAAAATGCTACGTTGCCGCTCTGCCCTAACGCATTTCGCATGTTATTTATTTTTGAACAATATCAAACGCAAGCGTTGCTAATGTTGCCATATAGGCCATATCCCCACGCAAAAGCCAAACGAAAGACCTTTTACTATAGAAAATATACCTATACATACTAGTTACATTTAATGTTTTTATAATAGATGTGCGTACTAAATTATAGTCTCGTGGAACTGAACGTAAAACCTACTTATTTGGCAAGGCAACACTAAATTCAAACGTCACTCTGATTCTAAGTCACCGGCAGTACTTTATCGTTTTACCATTTGTTTATACCATGAATGTAGGATTAATATGGATTTGACAACGTAATAATAATAGCAAGAACGAAAGGGATGGTCTTATTAAACTTTTAACTAGTGGAAGTGAAAAGGAACGATAATCGTCCGTCCTTATCACTGTGCCACTATTTTTTGTGTGGCACTTAGCATCTACGTGTCAGACAAATGCGTTGAATACGTCACTTACGTCTGGTGGGAGTGAAATTAAATGTTTTCAATGTGAAAGTGGACACAAACAACTTATCCCAAGGCTTATTTTGAACAATTTCATCTGTGTTTATCTTCTAGATTATGGTGCGATGCGAAGTACTAGGCTGTAAAAGTAGAAACGAGCGAAAATTTGCTGACATAACCTTTCGCAGGTAAATATAGTGTTTTTCAGTCTAATTCTAAATGAAACTGTTAGCAAACCATTTTAAAATGTAAACTGATAAAAATACTAGTCATTAGAAAGCATTTTGGCCATAATTAACTCGGAAAAGGGAAATAATTCAGTGACTTTGTTATTGTTCGAGGGATGCCAGGGCAAGGAGGGTATAATTACCCAAAATTTTGGGGTAATTTCAGTATGATAGTTGCCCACGTTCGTAAAATTAGTATAATGTATAAATGGTGGTTTGGCCCGATGGTGCACTTGCAAATGTTTTCTTTCCATAGAATTCTAATTATTTATGAGTAAATTAAATGTTATTTGTATATACGTTGTCGTTTTATTTTACCTTATCCTATTTAAATTATCCGAATAAGTTTGCCCAAACTAGTTTGGGTAATCGAGGGTTTATGTACTATGTTGTTTGTGGTAAGTAGGTACATGTAATTTTTCATTCTTCTAATGAAATCGATGATATATATATATATATATATATATATATTTTAATTTAATGTCGATAAGTTACTAAATATATCATTATTGACGAGTTGAAATTGAGAGTCGGGGATGGTAGAAGATAGTGTATACCTAAAAGTAAAAAAAATGTATTATTTTTAAGTAAATAATGCATCTTTGCTAGTCAATATGAGCTGTCCGCAAACCGTTTACACCATTCGTCAGTAGAATCCAAAAAAATGTAAACAATCCTAATAACTTGCATTATTCCATAAAAAAACACTTTTAAAACACAATCGTAGTTTTATTCCGAACTTGAAAGAGTTCACATACATTTTTAGTAAAAAATATTGATATTTATAGTGGTAACCTAAAATTATATCTGCGAACGTATTTCACGATATGTTTCAAATACAATCTGATTGGACACCTATTAGGTTAGGACATCCAAGCCCGTTTTTTAGTAGTATAGGCTATTTCAGATTGACCATGCAAAAAATACCGGAACTGGAAGCCATAACATCACCTGAAAACGTTTTTGGTGAGTAAATATATAAGGTCACCCAAATTAAACCTAGGTTGGTAGTTCAGGGACCAATACCACAAAACTTTACAAGCATACAAATCTACTAAATCACTGACCATTCTACAAGATTGATGATGGGCAGCAGCGTCATCATAGTGGACACATTACTGCGATCGCCAATCCGCTTGCCCAGCGTGGCGATTATGGGCATTTACCTCCTAATGCGTCTATACGCATAGTTAATAGGAGAGGCCTACGTCCAGCACTGGACTAACATAGGCTGATGATGTTGATGTTGATACAAATCTACAAAATTGTCAATTATTTGTTTTGGAATTTATACAATTTTGTAGAATTATACGCTTGTAAAGTTTTGTGGGATAGGCCAGAGGTTATTTATTTATTACTGAAAAAAATGTAATTATAGGTAAAGTATCATTAAAAAAAATAAAAAGTCATGTAATGTAAAGTAAAAAATATATTGAAATTACGAGATTTGAACCTTGGTCCTAATGAATGTGCGTCAGATGGTCATCCAACTAGCCTAATCCAAGTTCAATACACGTTCCGAAATAAGCAATCGGTTTCGTAAACGAATAAGGGTTTGAATGTGTGTGTGCATACTGCGTAGCCGCGGCAGCGTTTCGTATTTATTCAAATAAACTTATTTTGTAAATTAAACCTCACCTGTTTTTAGTTGGCCACATTAGAAACAGCAGTTTATTTTCGGCAAACATATTACTTATTAAAAATATTTCTATTATCATACATAAAATATAAAAATAGTAGTTCTGTATAGAATATAACTGTAATGTCGGGGTGTAGTTAAAATAAACTGTAATACTACTACAGTGTCACGACGTTTCGAAAACTTTACAGGGTTTGTGGTCTACGGGTGACTGACAGCGGAGGAAATTTGATAGATCTCGTACAAAACTACCCATACACAAAATATACTAAACCACAGACCGTCAATTTTAAGGGTGGTTGTACATAGTTGTTCAATTGGAAACGACGGGATATAGTTAAATTAATTATAATACACGCGATAAAATCCATTAAATAAATTTAAATTCATTAATATCTAGGCCAATCAACTTTTCGATCGACACTATTTTGCCCCGTAACGCAGGTGACAATTTCATTAAGTTTGCTAGTAAAAATGCTTATAAATTGTACATGCGTTAGGCCCCACACAAGTTCACATCGATTTAGGTTCCAACTGTTTTTCATTGCAAATATGTGTATATAGTATTAATTGACGTACATTTGTAAGTTAATGAAAAGTAACGCAGCAGACAGAAAACATGTCGACCTTAAAGTTGATTGGCCCATCTATCGCGGTAAATTTCATGTTATATAATTTATAAAAATTACCTTTTTCACATTTATTTTCTTTCTATCCTTTCTATATCGTAATCTATGCCGAGGTTTTCGCGAAGGACTACAGTATGGGGTTTTTCAAAAAAGGAGTTCAGAAGTTCTTAATGGGTCAGTAACGCACAAGTGACATCCAATTTCGAGGATTTTTCTCTGTCACTCAAACGAAGGCGTCATTAGAGTGATAGAGACAAATCCTCGAAATTTACGAATATCGTTTTTCGCGGTAGGGCCGCTGGGGTGCAGGCGTTTATAGGCTTTCCATCAGGCGGGCCGTATGGTTGCTTGCCACCGACGTGATATAAAATCTCAAATCGATTAACGAGAATACGGAACTAAATAAACCCTAATTCTATTACACCCTGTAGGTAAATGTATTGAAGCCATTTGCATGAAAAGAAAGCAAACCCGAAAAGCCTCAATTGGGCGCAAATGTAAGCCGGTGGTTAGCGCCGGGTGTTAACCAGTTAAATGACGCGTAAAAGTGCCGGGCGGGGACCGGGTTACGATTGTTGTGTTGTGTTTTGTTTTGTTGACCCGGATATAAAAGGTTAAGTTTGTAGTTTTTGCCCGATTTCAAAAAGGGGTGGATTTTTAAATATGAAAAATACATAAAAATTTCCTGCCTCGCACAGCTAAACTCTGGAATAATTTGACGCCTACGGTATTTTCGGACCGTTCGGACCGTTCGGACCGTACTCCCGCCGGTCGGCAACGCACTTATTATACCACGGGTGTTGCGGAGGTCCAGTCAAGTGCAACAATAAGTATCGAAAGAATCCGTTCATAAATATGTTACGACGTTCTTATTACACAGAATTAGAATGCACTGGGACATATTTTTGAACGTTTTTGTATACCCCTTATTTTGTCTTCGACTGTCCATGGGCGACGTTGATCGCTTACCATAAGGCACTGGTCTCACCGCGAGCTACTAAGCTATGAACTATCGGCTATAAACACGAACAAAACATACGCACACCCGTGTAAATAAAAGAGACACGGCGATACTCGACCAGCTATCAACGCGGGCCTAAGGCTCGCTTGCCTCCTATTCCATAAAAAAGCAGCTTAACTTAGTTTTTTTTTTAAGTATTGGACTCTGGAGATATGTAATAAAGGCCTTTGTCCAGCTGTGGACAGATATAGACTGACGGTATGATTTGTGATATTAACGAGTTTTGTTCGTATACAATATAAATGTATAAGATTGTATTGTATTTGTTCTCAACATACATTTTCCTGTGCAATTTCCTCGAATCGGCACTGTCTGATTTAACGATTATATTCCCCATAAACAATAAAAGCTAACAATAAATTGATTGGGTCAATTCATTGGCACAGATAAACTTAATAGAGGGAGACACGCACCCTATTTCTTATAACGACTACTATCATAGACCAAAGATGCGACTATAGACATTGATTGTGGGACAGAGTAGGGCATAAATTGGTCATTGCCGTCATTGGTCAGTGAAAAAGTGAAAAAAAATTGGCTTTGTGGTTAAAGATATTTATTATACTCAAAAGAAATATTACATTTCACTTAATGAGTAGGTACTTAAGATACTAACAATTATTTGTCTACTCGTAAACAAGTATGAATAAATGTTTGTAAAATAGAATTCATAATTCAGTAGCCAAATCTAACAGACAATAATAAATAAATAAATGTGCGATATAACTGCTGGTAAGGATAAAACGTATTTTTACTGAGTAACATTGTAGGTAGAACCACAAAATAAATAGGTAGTAGCTTTCCATAGACAATCTGAATTTCCCGCCTTTTTTACTGACAGTGATAGTTGGACAAAGTATATCTAATATTGGGTCACCTATGAGATTGGCGTTTTGTATAGAGAATTTTGTGAAAAGTCTGTTTTTATACAATGAATTTGGTGTAAGTACCTATATTTTTTTGATGTCAAAATCATAATAAACCGAATTTTGCTAAGTAATATTAGATACTTCTAAGGCGTGTTTTGTATATCTCTATTTCATAAAACAAAGCACTATCGTACATTTATTATACAGGGTGTTTTTTTTTCGACCGTTCAAATTCTACGTAGTGAATGTGTAGGTCATACTGACCAACTTTTACTATGGGGACAAAGTCGAAATCGCGAAAAAAAAATCAGCTGTTTCATACATTTCAGCCGGCGTAATGCCGCCAATTTGTATGAAACAGCTGATTTTTTTTTCGCGATTTCGACGTTGTCCCCATAGTAAAAGTTGGTGAGTATGACCTACACATTCACTACGTAGAATTTGAACGGTCGAAAAAAAAACACCCTGTATACCTTTTTCAAACATATGAACATCAGACAGCATAATGGCAAGAGCTGAATTCAAAACATATTTTTGAATTTTACTCAAGGACAAAAAACTATTATTATTTATTTATTATTTATTTATTTAAACTTTATTGCACAATATAAAAGAGTACAAATGGCGAACTTAACGCCTTAAGGCATTCTCTACCAGTCAACCATTGGGCTAAACAGAAAGCTTTGGTTTGGTGCAGGATTTAAACTTTAGTGATATTGATTCTTTAATCAAGTCAATTATTATTTTATATAAATAAAATACTTATAAATAAATATTATTAGTTTGGAAAAACTTTAGTTACATAGTCCACTATTGAAAACAAAAAAAAATATCTAAGTTACTCTTTAGATAATAAAATTAGGGACCAACTAAAGTCAATGACCGAAAACGCCAATATAGGTTACCCAATATTCTACATATACTTTGTCCAACAATCACTGTCAGTAAAAAAGGCGGGAAATTCAAATTGTCTATGGAAAGTCAATTTTTTGCATCTCAAGCTGATGGCCCTTGTAGCCAAAGCTTTAATAATAAACAAAATTGCGCCTCTTTTTTTTATTTGCCGCATTTTTCTACTGACAGCATTTGTTATTATGATGAATTATAGAAAGCTTGAAATTGCAATTTACTTAAATATTTAAAAATTATAAGGGCATTACATTTACTTTGCAATCTAGCGATGTTACTGCGGACGTTGGGCTTTGGTCGAGGGTACTCTTTGGTGAGGATCCTCTTACTGGATCGAAACATGTCGAGCAATTATCGACTAAATACGTGAGTATAATATAACACATAATAACACGTCTCATTAGATATGTAGGTGCGATCCAATAAAATCATTTTTATAAGATTTGAGGTTATGAAGTTTTGAGATCAGTGCCGTACCATGACTTTGCAAGTATCGGTAACGTTATGTTTTACTCGATACGTAAAGCACGCCATCACGCTCGCTCCAATGTGTCAGTGTGAGCACAATAGAATGCATTACGCATCGAGTAAAACCTAACGTTAGTACCCACCGATACTTGCACAGAGTCATAATATGTATAGTACTCATTTGCGACCATATATAACATGGACGTCTAACGCCAGCTCAAAAATGCCCCCAAAACCAATTGTTCAATTGTGCCAAGATGGGCAGGACATAGCGCTTTTCCTAACACCGCGCATATTTCGGCGCAACATTTTTGACAAACGTTTATAGAATGCAGCTAATCAAAACTTTGACGGACCAATCACAACTATTTTTAAATGGCGGTTTAAGTTTTTATATGTTGATATTGAAATTCATTAGCATTGAAGAGGGGGTGACAGTTGTCAACTAAAATTCAGGCCCGTTTTTGATAGGCAATCTAGTATGGCGTGCGGCTTTCATGTTTTATTTGTTCGTAGGTTAGGTACTCATGGTATTACGGCAACTGAGCATCGTGGTTTTTATTCTACCTTTACGTGGGTAGTTTTCAATTAATCTGTCGGTCTAACTATACAAGCTTTCTATTTACTATGTATACTGTGAATTAAGTAGAAAATTCTGGTATGACACCATAAAAAAACTATTACAAAATTTTAAAAACTCCCCACAAGCGTTCCCAGATGAGTAAACAACGAACTTAATCTGCTGCAATATTTTATTAATACCTCGTTTCAAGTTTTATGGCGCCGTTGAAACGGGACAGCGCTATTTATCCGAGGGAGGCGACGACATGTGTCTGTCGTCGTGGTTTCTAGTCGTAAGAGAGCTTAATTATGATGGTACAGCTTACACAAATGTAGAGAGAACACTGTTCGAAAAAATCGTTGAAATAAAAAAAATCATGGGTACTCTTACATAAGGGTGCGCCAAAGTATTTATAAAATTGCAACTTAGATTATTGGAACTCCGAAAATTTTTCTTATACAATTTAACTTCATAATGATCGGTATTTAGAATAATCTTTGTGCATAATTATCATCACATAGAATTATTTATGTTCATAATATTGTTTTTCATACATATTTTTAGTACTAACTTTTATGTTTAAATAATTTTTCACTATACTTATTTTATGCTATATATTCTAATGTTATAGGTATTTATTTTTATCTGTACTGGTTTTATGTATGAATTATTTTTTGTTTAATTAAATATAAATCGTACTATTACTGTAAACTAGCTACCTGCACAAATCAGGTTGTGGCAGAGTAGGTACTGTACTAAACGGGTTCCCTCTAAACTTTTTTTGTCCGAAACGCTTAGGACATAACAGACTTGGTATAATCTATTTTGGCATCAACTTAATGAGACAGAAACATCACTTGGCTTAGATAACAATATTTCGAATATTATTTTGTCCAAAACTATCTTGGCATATCATTAATTACGCCGAGTGTTATAAGACAGAAATTAGATTTGCATTTTTTTTTGGGCATGTAGCCACATGTTCGAAACTTGCCTTTTTTTGTCAGGCAGAATTTGCTGTGAGGGTGAAAATTTCTGCAGTGAGCGAGCGAAGCGAGCGAACAAAACCTTCCGGGGCAGATCCGACTCGGATAGGTTAGGTTATTTTTTTTTTAGCAACCTAGAAAGTACTCAGCTCAGTAACACAGTAAGTAACGTATAGAATATTACTACTACCTCGATTATATTGAGTGGTTGTAATTATTCCTTCTCTGTTATGCTAAAACAAACTATGCCGATACTTTTTATGCACATCCAGATTATGCCTCATCATAAATAGGAGCATCGAAATTATGCTCGAATAATATTCGAACAACTCGAAATCTGCCACAAAGAAATATGCTAAAGTTGAGTATGCCACAACAGTTTCTGCACAAAGCCCATTATGACTACATAATTTATGTTATTCATAAAATAATTATACCACAACAGAGTGAACCTAATGGGAAAATGTTTATAAATAAACAATTTATTTCAAATAACTTTATGAGTATAGATTAATCTACTTGACGACTTTAGGAGGATAAAATTTCGAAATAAAAATCGTTATGAACATTGTAGGTAGAAGTATAATTTTTAGTAAGAAAAAAAGTATGAGAAAAATTTTTCGGAGTAATGATGATTATGAGTAAAAAACGGTATTAGTACAAATATTCGAAGAAAAAATTGTATAAGTGCCAATATGGACCCCTTACATAAGGAGTGCTACGCATTACGCAACTACTTATAATCCCAAAGATCCCTGCTATAATTCGCAACTTAACATAATCGAATATCTTCAAGTAAGTTTGAATTTGTGGACCACAGATGGGTCATTTTATGGTTCTCAATTCAACAGATTAAGGGTACACCGATGAAAAACTGTAAATGTCAAATAATAAAATCTGATCGATATAGTTAAGTTGCTATAATTTCTAACTTTGGAAATTAACCAGGAGGTCTTAACTTAGCTGACTATAGTACTATTGTGTCACTACTGCATTTCCGATGCTCACAGTACAGCTTCTCCGAAACCTCTTCCAAACATTTTATCTCTTTTTTTATGCAGCTTTCTAAATTGTGGGACTGTCGTCAATATATCTGGCTATTCTTCCCGTAAAGAAAATTCACATAATTCCCCTCACAGAGTATTACTGCGCCGAAGGCACGGCATATTTAAAAAAACGTGGATATTCACCAGATATATTGGAGACATCTGCAGAACATGAAATCGTGCAGGTTGAAATAAAAAGAAGAGCTTGGAATAAAATAAGTAAAAAAGTTTTAAGTTAAACGGATTTTATTGCACCAAAAACTAGAAAATAAAAATTTATTGTATCTAACCGTAGATGCTACTTTCTGTAGATTACTCACGTGAAACTATTATCACTGTAGTCTTCCCAAGTCGGATGCTGAAAGCTACGTTTAGCCTCTATGTCGTGGATTAAGCGTTACCTAATCGTAAAGTTTTACCAAACTAAAATAAAAACGTGATAATACTACAGTGATAATAGTTTCACGTGAGTAATCTACAGAAAGTAGCATCTACGGTTAGATACAATAAATTTTTATTTTCTAGTTTTTGGTGCAATAAAATCCGTTTAACTTTAAACTTTTTTACTTATTTTATTTTCAAGTTTTTAGTGCAATTGTTAAGATAAATTCCGATAATATACCTACCTACTTATTCTAGATGTTGAAGATGTTGTTTATAATATGTAATACAAATTATGCATATATTGATTTAAACTTTCACGATTATCACTCATATTTTAAAGGCAAACGGGTCTTAATCGCGTAAACTTACGTTTAATTATATCCTGACGTTTCGGGCATGACGTTACACCCGTGGGCGCAGGCAGACTGGCGAGAGAATGTATCAACACCTTCGAGCTGCGCGGGTTTTTCGAACTACCCGCACTTGATCTTGATTATTCACTGCTAGGCTAGGGTTGTCACTAGGTCTACACACAACACTCACAACATCCAAAGGCTTTAAAATGGATGTTTCACCACGCTTACATTTGTAAATCACGGGATTCCACACGGACGAGATTCCTTGCCCCTCATTTTGATTAAAATTCCGATGTTTCTTAATTTCTATAGCTTCACGTACTTTTCGGCTATGATGTATACGCTCGGTTGAGAGGACTTTCGGGTTATGGAGCTCAATCCAGTGGTTAGGTCCGGACTCCAACAAATGCTCGGCCACAGCAGACTTATTAGTTTGACGCTTTTTAACAGCCGTGATATGTTCCTTGACCCTTTCCACTATGGTGCGTTTGGTTTCCCCAATATAGGAACTACCACAGCTATACAATCAATCTTATAAACGCCCGGTGTGTGATAAGGTAAAACATCCTTAGGCGACTTTAGATGCCCTGCTACCTTTGATAACGGCATATAAACGGTTGGTATGGAATACTTATTCAAAAGCGTACCTATTTTGTCCGTTACACCCCTGACATAAGGCAAAAATGCTGGTCGCCTCGCAACATCTGGATGTTTCTTCCTCGGTGTTCGTCTGGGTTGCCATCTGTTCATTATGTAGCCATTTCTCTTCAGAACCTCCTGAACGTGCGATAACTCAATTTCCAGAAATTCAGGGTCACAAAGGTCATGTGCTCTGTTCTTTAGAGAATTAACCACAGACTGAAGCTGCCGGGGGTGGTGGTGGGACAGAGCGTTGAAATACCTGTCAGTGTGTGTGGGCTTCCTATAGACAGTGTGCGCCAAAGAACCATCATCTCGACCTATCACCTTCACGTCCAGAAAAGGCAAACTACGCTCCGATTCCAATTCATATGTGAATTTGACTTTAGTATGAATGGAATTGAGATACTGGAGTAATTGCTCAACTTCATGCTTGCCACCTCTCATAACGCAGAAGACATCATCGACATACCGCTTCCATAATTTCACTGCCCATGGTTGCAGATCTATGCTGGACTCGAAATGCTCCATCCAGATATTTGCTAAAACCGGTGCCACAGGGCTACCCATAGCAACTCCGTCGATCTGGAGATAATGCCCCCCTCGATATAAAAAGTAGCCATGACAGAACTCACAATCTCATTGTCAGCAAGCCTCTTTCGAACTACTTCTAGACACTCTTTAACCGGAACATTGGTGAAAAGTGACTCAACATCGAAACTCACCATTAAGTCTCCTGGTTCCAACGCGAACCACTGGGTGAACTGGGTTTACGCGATTAAGACCCGTTTGCCTTTAAAATATGACAAATTATGCATGCTAAGTAGCGCTTATATTCTCGCGCTTTCGTCACGAATCACGACACTTATGTAAACGTAATGGACATTATTTTATGTGTAACGGGAGGCGAATCCCTGCTGAATTGATATTTTTAGAAATCCGACACTAAAAGATGTTATTAAATATCTCGATCGACAAATGAAAACCAAAGGCTGGGCGTGGTTAATGTAAGCTTTAATGCCCGAAGTATCTCAAATGGACGTGTTATTCATACAATAAGTACCTGACAATAAGGAATATATCAATCAATTTGGTTTATTGAGAAAATCAAGTTAAATTTTGTATATTGTACACATTATACAAGTCGAATTTCGAGACTATAAAATATAAACTCATTCTCTCAGACCAACCGGAGGACCGCAGGTCTGCCGGAAAGTCCGACGCGAACCGAGGGCCATAAGGGTCAATCCATACAATGTATCAACCGGAGGGCCAAAGGCCCGACGGCACTATGGCACGCACTACGTAAATCCGAGAGACACACTCCCTGTCTATCAACTGGAGGACCGCAGGTCCGAGTGCACGTCCTACGCAAACCACCTGCGCTGTCAGCCTATCAACCGGAGCGCCCTACGCGCACCACTCACTCTGTCACTCTATCAGCTGGAGGGCCGCAGGCCCGACGGCCCGCCTTACGAGGTCCACTCACGCTGTCACTCTATCAGCTGGAGGGCCGTAGGACCGACGGCTCGCCCTACGCGACCCACTCACTCTGTCACTCTATCAGCTGGAGGGCCGCAGGCCCAACGGCTCGCCCTACGCGATCTACTCACGCTGTCACTCTATCAGCTGGAGGGCCGCAGGCCCGACGGCTCGCCCTACGCGACCCACTCACTCTGTCACTTTATCAGCTGGAGGGCCGCAGGCCCAACGGCTCGCCCTACGCGATCTACTCACGCTGTCAGTTTATCAGCTGGAGGGCCGCAGGCCCGACGGCTCTTCCTACGCGATCTACTCACGCTGTCACTTTATCGGCTGGAGAGCCGCAGGCCCGACGGCTCTTCCTACGCGATCTACTCACTCTGTCACTCTATCAGCTGGAGGGCCGCAGGCCCGACGGCTCTTCCTACGCGATCTACTCACGCTGTCACTTTATCAGCTGGAGGGCCGCAGGCCCGACGGCTCTATCTACGCGATCTACTCACGCTGTCACCTTATCAGCTGGAGGGCCGCAGGCCCGACGGCTCTTCCTACGCGATCTACTCACGCTGTCACTCTATCAGCTGGAGGGCCGCAGGCCCGACGGCTCTTCCTACGCGATCTACTCACGCTGTCACTTTATCAGCTGGAGGGCCGCAGGCCCGACGGCTCTTCCTACGTGATCTACTCACGCTGTCACTTTATCAGCTGGAGGGCCGCAGGCCCGACGGCTCTATCTACGCGATCTACTCACGCTGTCACTTTATCAGCTGGAGGGCCGCAGGCCCGACGGCTCTTCCTACGCGATCTACTCACGCTGTCACTTTATCAGCTGGAGGGCCGCAGGCCCGACGACTCGCCCTACGCGAATCACTCACGCTGTCACTCTATGAGTCGTGACCCTATGAGTCTATCAGCCGGCGGGCTGCAGTAATGTGACATACGGTACTAAACCGCGGTCGCTTACAATGGGCCTCATAAGAAGGCTCCAAGTCACCCAAAGGGCAATGGGGAGGCCTATGCTAAGAGTCGCTCTGCGAGATCGGATTAGAAATGAGACCAGCAGAACAAAAGTAACCGATATAGCTCTTTTTATCGCTAAACTGATGTGGGCGGGGCTTATCGCGCGTGGAACCGACGGCCGTTGGGGCGGTAAGGTTCTCGAGTGGCGGTCACGTACCGGAAGGCGCAGCGTGGCTAGGCCCCCCACAAGGTGGACTCATGACCTGGTGAAGGTCGCTGGATGCGGGTGGCACAGGGCCGGTTCATGTGGTAATCTTTGTGGGTGGCCTATATTCACCAGTGAACGCCTTTCGGCTGATATGATGATGATGATGATGATAATTAAATCCGTATGTTTCTGCCTAATGTCTAAAGCAGTACTTCAAAATCTACATATCGCTAAACCTAGCGGTTGTGGCAGGCAGTAACACTGGAGTATCAGATTTGAGGAGTTGGACATTAGTATTAAATTCGCATGTTTTTACTTCATATCAAAAGAACTTCTTTAAAATCAAGATACCTATCGATAAAAGATAATCCTTGCGGTTATTGTAGGCAGTACTGCAGCATCAGGAGTGAGGAGTTGGAAGTCAAGATTAGGCTGTTAGTATTTGATTATGCCAAACATGCTATACTTTCATTTTCACGTGTCTAACACTCTCGGTTTAGGTAAGCAGTATGTCTGCAGCATCAGGCTTTGAGGATACAAGGATACAAATATTATAATATTGCATTGTCATGGGGACTTGATAAGTGTTCCAAATTTTATTGATTTTGGTGCAGTAGAAGTGGTCGAAAAATCGATCACAAGATTTGAAGCATCGACGACAGTTGATACGCGGTGAAGTTAATAAAAACCGTTTAATAAAAATAGATTAGGTTAGGAAGAATTTGTATTGTGAATCCTGAAATTGCAGAATCAACAAAAAAGGACCAAAAGTTAGTTAATTTAAGATCTCTTAGTTAATTTTAAAACCCAGAAATTATAGCTTTTTAATTATATTGACCCGATTTTCTCATTTGAGTTATTTCCCAGTTTTTTATCGGTACATCCTTTATTTTGAGGGTGGATTTCAAATAACAAAATGCTATTGAAAGTCCAAAGTTGCATATCGTTCACGATTGATCGATAGCGATTGACATCTTGGCTAGGCCTGCTACCGCGAACACCGAAGTTCGTAAATTTCGAGGATTTTTCTCTGTCATTCCCACGAAGGCGTCATTAGAGTGACAGAGAAAAATCCATTTGTAGTTTGCGGTAGGTAGGGCTGCATGCAGGCAGGTGTATTTCCCATCAACCAAATTAGCTTTTAGTATTTAGTTTTAAGAGTGGCCCCGCTGTTTTCACCTGTCTGTTAATATAAAGTTAAAAGCACATTAGAATTAAAGCAATCGTTTTCAATGACAATAAACCTAAATCTCATATTTCATTAAGCTTCTTTTATACTTCGAATAATATTTGAAATCGTTGCGCCATGCAGAGCGATGAAAACGTGGATTTTGTCAGTTTTGCAATTGTTTATTTTGTACGGACTGTTTGTTTTTGTATGAAAATACGCAATCGATCTATTTTGAGAAGCTTTATGCTATCGATTGAACGAAATTGGTTTGTTTAGGTCATTATATCAACTGACGCGTTCAATGCCGGTCATGGCTTGGGATGTTACCGGCACATAATCTGAAAAATATGGCTAAAATAAACAATCACGCTGAAATAGGCATATCGCGGGCTGTGTAACTCAACCTCGTATATGAAACGTTTGTATTTTGTACAGAAATATATTTTTATGAAACAACCTGAGGTTGTGCTCTAAAAATATATTTCTGTACAAAATACATACGTTTCATGTACGAGTTTGAGTCATACACCCTGGTCCCAATTTCACCACATTGACAAGTGCTACAATTGTAAATTTACTGTTTCTCCAATCTGGGGCGTCTATAGGCTACAATTACCGTTTACCATCGGAAGGGCCGTGCGTTTGTTTGCCACCAACATAAAATTTACTGCAGGAACTTTAATAAATCAGCAGTAAATAACTACTTTTTTGCGACGCAAAATTACAATTGTCACAAAAAACACGACAATTGTAGCGAAATTCCGACATATGCCGAACCTCATGTCAAGATTGAATGAGAATTGTACTAAACCTTGCGACAATTGTCACGGGTTTCGGAAAATAAAAAGTAGTTTATTAACAATTTAATAACGTTATTAGTAATAATTTTATGTTGGTGGCAAACAAGCACATGGCCCGTCCGATAGTAACCGGTAGCCGTAGCCTACGGAGGCCTGTGACGTCAGTAATAGTGATATTTTACAATTGTCACACTTGTAATTATGGTGAAATAGGCCACGGTCATACGAGGTTGAGTCACACAACCATCGATATGGATATCTATGTATAAATAATTTAGCAGGTAATGTACCAAGGAAGTGGCACGAACTAAGACTATTAGTTGTCTTATCTAGTAAACTTTTCTTGATTAAAAATAAAGCTATCCTGTGGGAAAAATACCTTTTGGCTACAATACGGACTTTTAGTATCTTGGTATAAATAGGCAAAAATGATAGTTATAAAGCAAAAAAGTGTATTTGAAGGTTAGAAAGTTGTTGTCTAAATAAGAGAGAATAAATAAGCTGTAGGTCGATTTGTGTAAAATAATCCCATGGTCATTTATTTCTACATGTACTTCATTGAGAAAGAAGTACATGGCACAATAAACGAAAAGGCGTCATGAAACTACAAATCTAGATAATCCCAACGCCGATTTACGCACATTAGGTATTCATTTTAACAGCCATATTAACCCAGACTATAATATCCCTGAAATAAAACCTTATGGCACTGGTCTCACCGCGAGCTACTAAGCTAAGTATCGTCATGTCTCTTTTATTTACATGGGAGTACGTATCTTTTGTTCGTGTTTATAGCCGATAGTTCATAGCTTAGTAGCCCGCGATGAGACTGCCTTAGGCACTGGTCTCACCGCGAGCTACTAAGCTATGAACTATCGGCTATAAACACGAACAAAAGATACGCACTCCCGTGTAAATAAAAGAGACACGGCGATACTCGCCCAGGCCCCAATTTCACAACATTGACAAGTCCTACAATTGTAAATTTACGGTTTCTCCAATAGGGAGCGTCTATAGGCTACAGTTACCGCTTACCATCGGAAGGGCTGTGCGTTTGTTTGCCACCAGCATAAAAAATTGTGCAGGAACTTTAATAAATCAGCAGTAAATAGCTACATTTATGTGAAGCAAAATTACAATTGTCACAAAAATCACGACAATTGTAGCGAAAATTCGACATAAGCCGAACCTCATGTCAAGAATTATGAAAATTGTACTAAACCTTGCGACAATTGTCACGGGTTTCGGAAAATAGAAAGTAGTTTATTAACGATATAATAACGTTATTTTATTTATTTTATTTTATTTGTACATGGGAAACAAACAGGCAAGATATTACATTTAAATAAATACATACAAACAATTCATAGCCAAAACAGTTTCCACTTTTGTTAATCAGATTTAAATAATTAGCTCAAACAAGACAAGACTCAATATGTAAGAATCTAACTATAGGTACTACAAGACCTACACATAACATAACTTAACTTAAACCATTACATTCCAATGAAATGATATTATACATATGTAAACATTTACTAATAACAATAAGAATATTTATGTATCAATATACAGTCTGAAAGATCTAAGAACGAACCCCTGACAGCTAAAGATTAATCCCATTAATATGAACATCATCCTCATTAATGTTTCGATAGACTTAACCTCGTATATATATATATATATATATATATATATATATACATAAGGTTCATTTCTGAACTGTCAAAAGTTTGCTCCCAGAGACCGACAACTATAATATTTTTACTACAATATGCGTTTATATTATATATTAATTTATATTAACCTTGTTATTTTTCAATGCAGAAACAAACTGTTGGAGTGACATGTGATTTATATCATACTGTAAATAATTTTCGTTGTAGCTTTTACAAGCTCTGACAAGAAACCTATTTCTTGCATATACTGTACGACACAATGGAGTAGCAAATAAGTTTAGGGAACGAGTTCGCCGGTTTGGACATCTATATGAAATATTTGAGAGAAGGTAAGGAGAGTCAATAAGGCCATTTAATATTTTGAAGAGAAATATTTGATCACTGATTTCACGACGCTTAAAAAGAGGCACCATGTGTGCACCGTCATAATCACAACATTTGTATTTCAATCTTTTTATAAATTTATTTTGGATCTTTTCAATTGTCTCAATATGGACAGTAAAGTGCGGGCTCCAAACTGTGCTAGCATATTCTAAATTTGATCGGACATATGCATTATAGAGGAGTTCTAATGTCCTAGGGTTCTTGAAGTCTTTACTTTGTCTAAATAAAAATCCTAGCATTTTATATGCCTTAGCCGAAATTTTGTTTATATGAGATAATTATATAAACATATAGTTATAGTAATAATTTTATGTTGGTGGCAAACAAGCACATGGACTGTCCGACAGTAAGCGGTAGCCGTAGCCTACGGAGACCTGTGACGTCAGTAACAGTGATATTTTACAATTGTCACAATTGTAATTATGGTGAAATAGGCCACAGGTATCAGCTATCAGTTATCACCGCCGGGCGAGTATCGCCGTGTCTCTTTTATTTACACGGGAGTGCGTATCTTTTGTTCGTGTTTATAGCCGATAGTTCATAGCTTAGTAGCCCGCGATGAGACCAGTGCCTAAGTCACAATCTTATATCGAAAAGATTTAAAAAGGTTTATTACGTCAAGACTTGGGCTCTTTTAAGTTTGGAAGCGGCTATAGACTGTGTGGAACTGTTGACCGGAATGTATGGACGCTCGGGTTGGTTTATTGCAGAAATTAAGAATTAATTTGTTTTGCATGAGGTTTATGTCGAGGAAAAATGGGGTGACAACTAAAGGTCAACTATGATAGTTAACACTATAACCCACAGAATTAGATTTGGATAGAAGAAACAAGTTCATTCATTTGTATGGCGGTCGAGCGTGTCAGATTTTGTACTGAAGTTGTTACTTGCCTATGATTTTAAGTATGTCTCAGGCCCTTGAGTATTCATATTGTTTTGTGTTGTTGCAATTAATATTACTAAAGGAGGCATTATTAATGTTTTTGTTCACTTCAACTTACAAAATTTGACGCCCGAAAGCTGCAAGCTGCGATTAAAGACGGACAACTCAGTGGATTTCACTGAGTTCATTTGACACGCTAAGTAGATACGTTTGCCTGATCTATGGTATATATGACATCTGTGCGTTAACCCATCATAAAATATGTAGGCACCTACACCTACCTATACAAAAAGTTGGAGCGACATCATCAATTGATGATGGGTTGATGACCTGGCTCGATTAAAATAGTATACATTACGACACAAGTGCGAATAACATAAAATTAGAAACGAGTGGCGATGTTTTCGATGTTCGATGGCGATGTTAAATTGACACGAGTTACAAATTTCCTTTTTGCATGTGTCTCGTATACGACGTTTTTTAGTACAGATGGCCCTTCGAAGTTTTGGACCTGACGTAAAATGAGCCACTTCTCGCACTAGCGCGTAAAAAAGGCACAACCTGTACTAAAAAACAGTTAAAGCCCAAAAAAATTTATATGAAAACAAAACTTAATCGCACATTTTTGTTTTAATAGTTTTATCCTATGATGTCTAACTTTTGTAACGAATAGAAACGATCGTGATTTTTTATTCGAATGATTGTGATTGTAATCACACGTAGGTAATAAAAAAGAGTAGTAATAACAATCATTGTAAATTAATTTCGCACATTTTGAACATATTGTGAAAACACAAATCAAATAATTAACTAAATATTTTGATTTGTGCATTTTTTATTCTTTCCCCAGTAGTCACATTACTTAATACTATATAAATTATAAATATTGGATGTCATATACCAAAGAAAAAATGACCAAGATCACCAACGTCCGAGGTGGGGGTCGAACCCACGTGCTCAGCTTTCGCGGCTGATGCCTGCACCCTCGGTCTTCGATCTCGGTAGGTAAGACAAGAGATTGATTAATCACTCACTACATCTATAAACAACTGTTTTCTTGGTAAATTTTGTGTCATTTGTTGTGTCAGTACTTTCGAATCCCTTTCGATTCCCGTTTGATAATACTCAGTCGTATTTGAAGACCCTGCATTAGGATTAGAATGTTGTAAGTACGTATAGCCACTTAGACAATGTCGCTTGCAGTTGCTACTCGTATCTCAAGGGCCCTTGACATGCAAATGCTGTTTGGTTTGGTGAATGCGGCGTATGTCAACGACAACGCCCATTAAGTGGCCAGTTAAGGTAAAGCACATTACAGTACACATAATTGTGAATAAACCCATGTAACTGTACTGCAAGTGGCCATTTCCTCGTCTGCTTATTTACTTATGATCCGAGGGTAATTACATTATACACCGTGATCTCTAATAACCCGAACCATTTTAACCACGCATTTTTGATGTAAAAACAAACAAAAAATATTATATGACTTTTGTCATTTTTGGCGAAAAAGAATTTTTTTTTTTTTTTTTTTTCAATTGTTATTAAATTTTTGAATGTATTTTAACATAAAAGTAAAAGTTATTCATGAAACTAGCACTTACAATGAGTGTTAAGGTTTTTTTTTTACAAAAACCTCATTTTTAAAAGGTTTTTTTTCTCACTTTTCGACATCTATTAATGAGGTTAGTGAGACTATTCTCCATAATGGCACCAACGCCGTTAAAAAGACCTTTTGCACCGAGTTACAATTAGAAAATATGTTTTTTTTTATTGGTAATAACTCTGAAACTAGGCGATATCCAGAAAAGTTTATACGACATTATAGTTTCTAAATGTGGTCAGGAACACACTGTTAAAATCTTTCGGGTTATTAGAAATCACGGTGTATATAGGTACTAGCGTTGAATATGTCTGAAAAAAATCAAATGTTTTTTTCCGGAATGTATGAAAATTTAGGTTTTTTTGGGTTTTTTCGGGTTTTTACAGAAATAATCAAAATCACTGTCACTGTCACTCCTTTCCATTCCACTCGCGTTCTCCTGGTATAAGGAGAATTATTCCAAATTCAGATTGGTTTAGCGTTGAAAATGAATGTGGAAAATTTAATTGATTTTTTCGAAAAAATCCGGAACAAAACGAGCTGTTTGGAAAGAAACGGGATTTAATCCGGAAATTTTCAATGCTAATAGGTACCAAAGTATCATTTAGATATAAAGATATACGAACAGTAAAATTTGCATAGGTAACTAATAAATAGGACCGCGAAAAATTGGTCACTTTCAAACATTCTTGCGTGGAATTGCCTTTAAGTGGTTGGTTATAGTTTCCATGTAAAGGTACTCGTTAATGTATCCAACATTAAAGCATTTGTGATATTTGGTAGGCAGTGCATGATTGAGAATAATATATATTGTAGCTTAACTTTCAGCATACCATATTATATATACAGCCAACCAATTGGAACCCTAGGTCACATAGGAACCTTGTCAAATTGACCTTATAAATCAGATTGTTAGAAATCGCTCACTACTTTTCATTTTGACAAGATTATAAAGTGGCATAAAGTTTCAATTGGATTGGATTGGATTAGCTATTAAGGTAAAGGCGCCTAATACCGTGGGTGCCAAATTTGGCACCTATCACCGTGTTATTTCGAATAACGCATTTTAAAAGTAGACCAATCAACTATCTTCAAAATAATTCTTTCATACATAAAGCTTATTCCATTGGCTAACGGACCTTATAGCGCTAGTGTGCGTGAGTGAAACAAAGGGCGCACAATTCGTCAGTAAACGCGACAGCAGCACTGGATGAGGACGTGTCATACAAACGCGTGGCGCCACAAGTGAGTATACTCGAACTTTATCAACCATTTACTTCATAACCGATGCAATTTTAGTAATGCTGTGGGTTTTATACGATTAATCATAGTTTTTTTCACATTTTGTGAGTGACGTTTTGATATATTCGGCCTGGAAATACGTTTAAATTAAAAAACAAAATACAGCGGTGATAGGCGTCGATTTTTTCGTGAATTTTAATTCCGCGGTATACCACGGCAATAGTTAAAAACGTAGTTTTGCTTTTTCTTGCATTATTTTTGTTACGTGTCATCGTAGATGTATTATAATAAAGTAAATTGAATCTTGATCTATTGACCATATAAAAAAACTATTTCCGCGATATGAAAAGTACTCTGCAAACCCTTAATTTTTAGTAAAAACTTCAGTACTGATTTTGTCGTTTCTATAGTAACCCATATTTGGTCATGTTGTTTAAACATTGAGTTTTTGAACTGTTTTTACATACCAGTTATGTGATTTTGATTGTAAAGCAAGGTTATAATGTATATTTTTGATTTGCGCGGAATAAACAACTGCATCATGTTATTTTTGTTAATCGGCATTAGATTTTATAACACTCCAAATTAAGCCTATTACCGATGGTACAGTCGTCTAACCCTCGGTAATAGAATGTATGAGAATGTATTACCGAGTCATTCAAAATTTTGTGGGTCGGTAATTGGTTCCTAAAGAAGTATCTATTACCGTGTGACAGTTTAGTCTTCCATCGAAATAAATCACTTTTGGGGTACCGTAGGGACAACATTTTAATAGAAATAGGACCGTATGGTAAGGTCCCAATTTTATTAAAATGTTGTCCCTTTAAAAACTCTAGTTTAGCTACTACGATGTTTAATCGCATATGTAGTTGTCAAAAGTTGTTACGACAGACAGATATTTTACATTATAATAATACATTAAATACCTACGTATTTCATTTTTATTAATGTAACGAAACGATGCCATAAATTACTATACCATGTTATAACTGTGAACTACACATAAAGCATGTGACAAAATACATTGTAATAAGTTGTCACTTGTTAGCCAAAGTGTCTGCAATGCAAGTGGAACACAAAAGAAAAAAAAGTTTAGTACATTTAAAGATAAATAAATAAATAAATCTTATTTTGTTCCCCTTAAAAAAATATTTTTTAATAATAGTATACAGAACCCAATCCATTATTATTTCATTTAACCCTCGGTAATTAGTTCTAAATCTTGAAGTGCGTTCCTAATACCGATGGTTGAAAAATGTTATTTTTTATACCCTCGGTAATATAATCTAAATTCGCGGTAATAGAGTCAGAGCAAGTCTTCTACACCGGTAATAGAAGATGCGCCTATTTTAGTTTCAATATTTTTTTTGTCATATATATTAATCGAAAATGAGTAAATACAGTTACGAATCTAAAAATTCAATAAACTTACTAAAATATAAAAAATATTCCAGGTCGCTATGATGCCTAGTTATCCATAATTTTTTCAAGTGATTTGAAATACTGCGATTTACCGCGGTATTGGGCGGCTTTACCTTACTTCAATAAATTATTCTAGATTCCGTGTCCAAATAAATATCAGGTAACATCCACAACATTGAAAAAAAAAGTTGTATAGAGACAAATATGTTGCGGGGGATGAAGATACCCCTTATCGTGTTCTGGTTAGTAGATTTTGAATCTACCAATCACAGGCAATATCCACTGCCCGACAGAGGATAGAGGCATTTAGGAGTGGCAAGCGCTCAGCTATGCGATGTCTCCTACAAGGGATAGTATACTCCTACTAGGATAACCAAAACCAATATAAGCCATATTTCATTTATTACTGTACAGCTCTCGCCACCGCGCCTCTGGCACCATCATGTACCCTGTACCCGCAATAGTCCATCAGGGCCAAGCCCAGAGGATACACAATTTTCGGCCCAAGCCCAGCAATCTGCGGGGCAGCCAAATACGTGACCAGAGCCGACCCAGCCGTGTACCAGCCCCACTCGCTATTCTTCTCATTCGAATACATGGCTAGGCAGATAACATTGATGAGGACCATGAGGTTTCCGAAGTGGCGGTCCTCGGTACCGGAGACGGCGATGACGAAGGGGACGACTCCGGAGAGGAGATGCAACAGGGAGCGTGTGTCGTCTCCTCGCGTCAGGTCCGCCATGAGACAGGGGATGGGGAGGTATCTGGAGGCGGCCAGCGAGATTTTGTAGATTCCTGCGACGTCACCGAAGCCTCCTGGAAATTTATAGATTTCAAATCGTTTTACCTACTCAAAGCCCGAAATGAACTTTCTATCTCGTCTTCCTTGAACACGTACGTATCCGATTTTTTGCAGACATGAGTTTGAGTAAATATATTTACTTCCTAAAATCAGGTAACCAAGAAATACAGGATCCATGTAGTCTTTTTTTGAACATCTAATACTTCATATTAATTATTTCCTATGGCGTTTTGTTAGTCTTTGATATTATAATGGATACTAAATAAAAGAAAAATAATGTACTGTTTGAATATGATTTGCATTCTTGGTATATATCTCTAAGTTACGGCACATTCGTTTTAATAAAATGATTTATCGACAACTATAAAACGTATCGATAACAGTTATGTCGATGTTTAATTTAGTCAAGCATTCCTTCCTGCTAGAAAAATATCGAGGTATATTTATTATAATATTTTCTTCTGTTACCGCGAGGATTACACATGAAATAAAACTATGAAAACGGATAAACTCGCGTATATTAACTAATTTTAACATCATTCCGACGTTTCGAACACTTTACAGGGTTCGTGGTCTGCGGAGTTTATCCGTTTTCATAGTTTTATTTCATGTATATTTATTACTTATTCGAAAATGTTGTTGAGGGATCCGAAGGCAAAATTTCCCAGCTTTGGGATTTCTAATACATGCATGTAAAATGGGTATATTTGATAATCGTTTGATATTCCAATAAAATAAAATAAATCAACCTACTTAGTCTCGCGGTAAGATTAGCGAGATTATCTCGGTGAGGGTATCTCTTCGTGTATTTATAAATGATTTACTAGTTCACATCACAATACATTTGACGCTAAAGTACGGTCGAGGAATTTAATTTCCTACCCATTTCGTACCTTGTCATAGTAGCTATAATATGACAGTCCTAGCAGCTTTCATATTGATTGTCACTGTGACAAGGTACGAAATGGGTAGGAAATCAAATTCCTCGACCGTAACATAGAATGACTAGCGCTAAACGCTCAAACAAATATTAAAAACCGTAAAACCATATAACTATAGTCCTGTTTGTCCTACTACAACTATGGTCCACAAGTTCAACTCGTAATTAAGCATCAATGGAAATCTTTTATTTTGGTTTTCTCTAAGTTTTTTAATCATTAATGAGGAGACTTTGTGTAACAACTGCGTCAATTATATAATAATTACACTAAACAGAAGATATTTGACTTAATTATGGACCATAGTTGGGAGCTTTTGGACTATAGTTGGGTAGTTTTACGGAACCCTAAACTCCGACGTGCGTTTCACTTCAAACTCTTCAAAGCTACTAAAAGTCACATAACAGTCGATTAACTATAATGGTGTAGGAATTTCTTCGATATTTGATATGATACGAAATTTCTTTCAACAGTATTCTGGAAGGTAGAGTTGCAAGCAAGATAGGTAGAGGCAAACTCAGGCGCAAGTAACAGAGAGCTGGAAATTACTCCAGTGACAAGAGAACAAAGTCAACGATGATGATATTGATGATATATTAGTTATAATGATATATTATATTACATACAGTCGTAGCCAGATAATTAGGAACAAGAATTTAGATTTTTTAAATAGATCCATGTAATGCTAAGATATTAAACCCTGTTTAACCATAGATAACATGAATTAATAATTGATAAAATCGTCCAAGCAGTTTAGCCGTAGTAATACAATTTTGGAAAGTTATTTACCTATGTAGGCAGGTGTATGGGTAAAATCTTGTTCTTTATTATCTGGTCACGACTGTACATCTCGCTCGCTGCATCTCGTGCTAGTATACTGAAGGTAAATCATCTACCGCCAAGAGAATAGGTATTCCTTAACACGTTCGACGCCGGTGACACAGCGTGTGTGACCAACAAAATCTGATTCCACGTGATCAGAGTAACCTTATTCTTATGCCACTAGCATAAATCAAGTTCTTCCTCCTATGCCAGTGCCATAGAAATACGAACGTTTTTGACACAAGTGCTGTGTCACTGGCATAAGAGTACAATCTGTTCAGTCACACATGCGTGTCACTGGCATAGGAGTTCTATCAGATAATTTCGATCGGCGTAGTATTAGCGCTTAGTGAAACAGTACAGGAGGAACGAACGAACGTGTTAAATGACGATGATATTATATTATGTTACAAGCAGGTGGCTATGATGAACTGAGGTGTGTACTTGTCAGTTATCAGAACGTAACGGCAACAACGACAAATGAACACAGTACCATCACCAGGGCCGGATTTAGGGGGGGGCAACCGGGGCTATAGCCCCGGAGCCTCCAGCCCCGGGGCCTCGACGAATAAGTAGGCCCCACAATAGAGATTTCGATTAAAAAATTCAAATACCAACTAGTACACTAGCAAAACAATTTTTTTTTTGAGTATTGAAAGTGATCTACTCCGGGAACTAGATTTCAGCGAAATCATCAACGATTTTTCGGCGAAAAAAGCTTGGAAGAATCCGTTCGTTAACGCTAAAATTTAATTTCAGATAATTCTCGTTTCCGATTATATTTATATGTTTGTTAAATAATAAAATAATCTATATTTGTTTCCACAAAAAAATATTTATTTAAAAACTTGACTGAAATATAATTTTGGAAAATAATAGGGGGCCAGGGGGCCTCCACTCCTTTGTTGCCCCGAAGCCTCTCAACCTCTAAATCCGGCCCTGACCATCACAAGCCCATTGGTTAAAAAAGTCAACTTACCGTGATAGTGTAGGAACCCCACGACCCCATGGATGAGCAGATTCGTGTGCATTCCTGGATGAGTGTAATTCTTAATGTGCACCCTCCCAATGCTGGGCCCCGTAACACACGACAGCACCACGTGCGCCAAGGCGGCTTGGATATTATCATCTTGGCCCATTTATTGTAACAAAATTAAAAATATAAAATGTATAAGAAAATGTAAATGACAAATGCTGACGTGTGATGACAGTTGCGGGCTGCCAGTGGGTTTTAAGGTGAAGTTATGTTGATTTGTTTGTCTATTCTATACCATCGTCGGCATTTCTCCGAGCGTTTCAATCGCCGTGACTTCGGTGGCAGCCTAATCACACGGATCCCTTGAGAAATGCAAGAACTTTTGGATATATTGCAAAATATATTGGTAGACGTAGTTGACAACTGGGCGTTTTCACAAACAGTTGTTGAAAATGTTGAAATCACTTTGTTATTTAATTCGGACAAGTTTGGGCTTGTTCTACTCAGGATAACGAGCTCTTTCGATTCTAATACTTTTTGGTACAGTCGACTCTCGTTATTTCAAACCTGCGATAATTCGAACCTCTCTATAATTCGAAGTTATCACGAGTTCCCTACAAGATCTCTTGCTATTTCGAAAAAAAACAATACATTTTTAAACACTCGGTAATTCAAACAAAAAAGTAATAGGTACACAATAAAGCCACGCGTTAATTCGAACTCGTGGACGTCAAACATTCGACAATTCAAAGTTATGAGATTAAAGAGGCAAGTACCCTACATTTAAGAAAAGTTGCACGAGCATTTGTTGTTAATTACATATTTGTTTGCCACTCAGTTAAGTTACTTTTCCATTGGTTATGTGTACAGATTAAAAGTTTACGTTAGTTATGAGTCCTATAAAGTATAGATGCTTGATAGTTGCTGAAAAGAAGGACTTAATCGAAAAAGTGGAAGTAGGTGGGAAGAAAAGTGAAAAAAAAATGCATTTAATAAATAACAGTTGATTATTACTTAATACCTACTCAAAACTCAAATTATTTCTCCCGAATATTTCCGACCATTTGATATTTCAAACTCTCGATAAATCGTAATATTTGGATAGGTCCTTCGAGTTTCGAATTAACGAGAGGCGACTGTACCTAATAAATAAGTATTGTACAGGCAGCAAATTAGTCAGATATTTAACCTTTTCAATTAATATTTATTTTTTTACTGTATTGATATTATTTATTAATGAGCTTTTCACTTTTACGGGCATCCAATTAGCGTGAGATTAAAAATCCTTAATTAATTTTATAAACTATGAGCGATATAATATTATAAAAACGCCGATCAAGTTTAAATTCCTAAAGATATCGTTCTTAATTGTCGTTACGATCCTGACTGCCATTAATGTTTTTTTTTATCTCACGATATCACGATGTTCCTAAAAGTGAAAATACCCTGATAGGGCACAAATTACTTTGATGCTGACCGTACTTCCATTTATGTAGCTGACTGTACCACCACAGTATTTCGTCGCAAAAACCTTTTTGTCTGGAAATAATGCAGTATCGGTTTCGGTTTCTGGATAATGGTCGCCAGATGCGGTAACCGATATCTATCAGCCGAATATAAAGACGCCATTTCCTTTACTTTCAACCTTTAGCAGAGAACAATTGATTCGCTTAATAGTTACAGATAGTATCTACAGTAGTAGATTTTGATAGTTTGCCGTGTGGTGACGGCAGTAAGAATACATTTGTCACCACCCCAACTCTTCCCGCGGGTGTCGTAAGAGCCGACTAAGGGATTGAAGTGTCACTCATCATCCTTTGATACAAGATTGATGATGGGCAGCAGCGTCATCATAGTGGACACATTACTGCGATCGCCAACCCGTTTGCCCAGCGTGGCGATTATGGGCATTTACCTCCTAATGAGTCAATACCCATAGTTATATAATAGATAGGAGAGGCCTACGTCCAGCAATGGACTGCGATAGGCTGATGAAGTGAAGAAGTGAAGTATCTACAGTGAACAGCAAATAGTACATTTTGATACAAGTGCAAAAAAATATTTTTTCGACGAGGGTGAAAGTTGGAGCCCGAGTGAAACGAGGGCGACAATCACCCGAGTTAAGAAGTTTTTACACGTGTATCGAACGACTTTTTTCATAACAAGTACCTACCTTAAAGTTTACTTTTCCGCACTAGTTAGGAAAAATAAATGATGTGAAGGTAACATTTTGGAACGTCCATTTCTCCCACTAAGCCCTTTGGATCCCTAGGCCACTCTAAGAACCATGTCAAAATAACAGGCAGTATGAAATTTCTTACAAACTGGCCTAAGGCCTAAGCTACTACCGCGAAAATCGAAATTCATATTTCGAGGATTTTTCTCTGTCACTCCAACGAATGCGTCATTAGAGTAAAAGAGACAAATGTAATAGCTGTTGGATCACCAAATAAAATAAATAAAATCCTCGAAATTTGCGGATTTCGAAGTTCACGGTAGTGCCGCTGATTTATAATGTCAATTAACCACAGTTCCTGGAGTATAATACAATATTCATACCTTCAGAAAACTTTAAAGTCCATTCATCCTTAGTTGGCTTATCTAGTAAACAACTTTCTAATCTAAAAGTACGAGTTTTCTGTTGTAAACTGCCATATTTGCCTATACCAAAATACCCAAGTTCGTATTTGTGCAGTCCGTCCGTACCGTAGTGATTAGTAAATTGCTTAATTTTGAATCAAGGAAACAGCAATTTACAACAGAATACGCGTACTTTTAGGTTAGAAAGTTGTTTACTAGATAAGACAACCAAGGATGAATGGACCTCTCATAGCCAATTGACAGTCCATAGAAGAGTCGAGAACTATTACTGAGAGGTAATCTCTATGTATAACCCTCATACTACCTACCTACTCCATATATTTGAAAACATGATCCCGATATTGTATCCCTTACGTTAAAATGCGTAATTCTCCTTTCAACTCGTCTAAGACGTAATGAAATTGTCCCAGCAGGGAGCTCGAATGGGGCACCCTAGCGCGTGCATTAGGGACTCGCTCCAACACGAGACGGTTGGTTACCCTACTGTTATTGTATCGATTCCTTTGTTTTGTGATGACAAAAGCTTTTACGACAAAGAACACGTGAGACAATGGGAATCATTTTCATTTCATTTCAAATGTTAAATGATAGCTTCATTTTCCACGATGATCGGTGATTGCACACGGACAAGCGGGGTTGTCAGCAGTGCCTAAGAATATAAATGTCCAGCTTTTACATTTTGATTTAGGACCAAAAAGCCGGACAGTCTTCTTCTACCTAGCGTTATCCCGGCCTTTGCCAGGGTCCGCTTTCCTGCTACAATTCCTCCACTTTGCGCGATCCTGGGCATCTTCTACTGTAAGCCCATTCACACTCATGTCAGCCGTCACGACATCTAGCCATCGCTTCTTTGGTCTGCCGCGGGGTCGGGGGCCGTCTAGGGCTAGGTTAAGGCATATATTTCCTACGTACTTAGTCAGGTGGCCTACGACAAACAGTGTTTTTTTTAAATATATTTCTTTATGTATCGTTTGTGATAATGATAACCGAAAAAGCCATGAATCGCAAAAGTCGGAGTAGCATGAAAACACAAAGTTTAGTCTTGGTTTACATTTTTTTAAATTTGCTACCTTATCTACTGACAAGTTGGCTGGATGGAGTATGAAAACTCGGAACATAAAATAGTAATAACGACACAAGTGCGAAAAACATGAAATCCGAAACAAGTGGCGATGTTTTAAAACGCGACCGAAGTGGTGAAGTGGTGAATGAAGGAGTGTTTTAAATCGACACGAGTTACGAATTTCATTTTTGCACGTGTCTCGCACGACGTTTTTTAGTACAGATTGCAGTCAGAAATTTTGGACCTGACGTAAAATGAGCCACTTCTCGCACTAGCGCGTAAAAAACGCACCATCTGTACTAAAACTATAATTTTTACTAAAAAAGTCGTACGAGACACGTGCAAAAACGAAATTCGTAACTTTCGTAAGAATTTCATGTTTTTCGCAGTTGTGTCGTAATGTACTATTCCAGTACTTACAGATACCAGGGCAATGAAGAGGGTTATGCTAGGAGTCTCTCTACGAGATCGTATCAGAATTAAATACCATAAAAAATATTTTATACGGTGTTTCGAACTATTTGGCTACCTTGACAGCTAGTTACAAAGTGCCGACCTGCATCCTACGTGCGTGTTCACGGCATGTCTTTGTAGCTTAGGAAATGTCATATTAGGTGGCACACAGCATGCAGTGTGCCATCTACTATGACATTTTCCTACGCTACAAAGCGCACGCCACACAAACGTGTACGCACACGCATCCGGTGTGACTCGGCCTTTACTGCACAGACTTTAAAATTTTTCCACAAAGAAAACAAACGCAATGTAGATCACAATATATTTATGAAATAGCAAAGCACATAAGTTATTTAATTCAGTTATTTAACTAACTTTAAATGTTTAAACTTTAGTGAAGCCTCACTATTTCTTAAATGGTATTTAAGTAGTTTTTAACAACCACATGGATCAATAATAAGTAGCACAGCAACAATAAAATTCATAATCATCTTCTTACGTTCTAGTTTGATTTTAAACGCCCTATACGCACAGTACTCCATCAACGCCAACCCAAAAGGATAGATAATCTTAGGACCTGTCTGCGGACACATATAGTACGTAAATACTGCAGCAGCAGCAGTATAAAAACCCCACTCCAAGTTATTTTCCAAAGAGTAATGTCCTAAAGAAATAATGTTACCAGCGATAACTAAATTTCCCACTTGGGCGGTGTCTACGAAACTTGGGCCCATCATTGACAGTGAAAAGGGAACTAATCCAGACATCAAATGTAACCCTCCGAAAAGATGGTTGCCCTTGTAAAGGTCGGCCATCATGCAGGGAATAGGTAGATAGCGTGTGGCTCTTGCACTGAAATCGTAAACTGGGCTCATGTTGATTTTAAATCTTGATCCTGTGAAAAAATAATAGCAATGCTGTTAGCTGGATGTTTAAGCAGAGCTTACCAATAGGCGAGCCGAACCGTTATTATTCGTTTCATATTACTTGCCAGAATCACTAGTTACGAATAGTAAAACGACGTAATTTTAGTCGGTAATACACGTCGAGCTTTGGTAGCGTGTACTCCATGATCTGAGGATCCTCTAAATGGATCGAAACATGTCAAGCAATTATCGACTAAAATTACGTGAGTAATCTGTTTGATCAATATTTAAATATGTTTAAGTCTCACGTTAGTAATGGGCATTTCTCCGAGCGGTTCAACCGCCGTGACTTCGGTGGCAGCCTTATTCTCACACAAATCCCTTGAGAGATGCAAGAACTTTTGGATATATTGGTAGACGTAGTTGACAACTACCAAGATATGCCAAAAAAAATTAAATACCCATGGAAGTCGGGTAATAATGTTGCCACCGAAGTCACAGCGGTAGAAACGTTCAGAGAAATGCCCTAATAATTCTAAAATAGTAGTTCTTCCCAAAAAATATGTCTAAATTCCGCGACCCGTTTACTTTCATGCAGTCTATAAAAAGGGGTGAAATTAGGCGCTGCTGTAGACATCATCATCAGCCTATGATAGTCCACTGCTGGACGTAGGCCTCTCCTATCAACTATGCGTATAGAAGCATTAGGAGGTAAATGCCCATAATCGCCACGCTGGGCAAGCGGATTGGCGATCGTAGTAATGTGTACACTATGATGACGCTGCTGCCCATCATCAATCTTTTATCAAATAATGGTCAGTGACACTTCAATCCCTTAGTCGACTCTTACGACACCCGCAGGAGGAGAGACAGAGGCTGTAGACATATTTTCAGAGTAAAACCGTGACAATTCAGATAACATACTTTGGTGAAGAAGGTATCCAAAAATTCCAAACAAGAAAAGATTTCCATGCATCCCAGGTTGTGAGAAGTTTAATTCACTCCAATGGCTTATACCTTGACCGGCAACGCAACTCAATACTATATGGGCTATGGAAGCATTTATGCCAATTTCATCTTGGCCTTTCGGCCTTTCGTCTGTGTCTCGGTCATTGCCGAATCGCATGGCCAAAAATGGCAAAACTGGGGGGTGAAACACATTTGTGATTCTACATTTTTTATTTTAGGTTTTGACTTCCCTCATGGTTTACTGTCACAGGTGACAAAAACAACAATAGTAGAAGGAGGTTTTTCTATGAGACTGAATCAATTTTGATCATTGATCAGTATACAGAGTGGTCTCCACAACCATTCCTAAATATCGTTACTCGAGGCCAAGACAACTTGAGAAACTTTCTTGAAAATATTTCTTAGTCATTAATCTACCCTATAATGTTTGAGCTCTTGCTGCAAACCCAACTTAGCAGTATTTCAAATAGCGTGAAATTAAAATTTTCTATAGGATATTATTTTTTCGCCGAGATTATTTTAAACGTAGCGCCTTTTTCTACTGCCGGATGTCACTTTATCAGGTTACTGTTACAATTTAAACTGAGCTGTTTTGTTAATAAAGCTCAAGTCCCCAATGACCCAATATTAAAAAAATATTGGGTTGTCTATGATAATCTCTAAGTTGCCATTTAATCAATTCTGAAAAGTGTTGGAAGTTTTTCTAAATATTTTCTGCCAAAAAAATAGAATTTATAGATTTTTTGGTTCACGTTTCATGTTGTTGTTGTTTGTTAAATTATTAAAAAATGGATTTTTATGCATAAAATGTACCGTAGGTCACGATCACACAATATTTTTCGTATTTTTGGGATTTTGGAAGTTTTGGAACATTAATAATGGCAACATCATTTTAGTCTGTGCTCTATGACTGATAGCTGCCATTTTGCACGTCTTGTATTGAAACTTCGTATTCGTACGGTTTTCAACAAAAATCTTAAGTAAATCTAAGTGAAGTAAGAAATAAACCCATTCGAAGATATACAGAAAATTCCATAACAAAATGGCAGCCAGCGACTCTGGGACCGATGAGTCTTTGTATCCAATCGCGGTGTTGATCGACGAGTTGAAAAACGAGGATGTGCAACTCCGATTGAATTCTATCAAGAAGTTATCCACCATTGCTTTAGCTTTGGGCGTGGAAAGAACCAGGTCTGAGCTGATCCCGTTCCTCACGGAGACCATCTACGATGAAGACGAAGTGCTCCTGGCGCTTGCTGAGCAACTCGGTATGTAAAGATATACCGATTGATTACTCATCATCATCAAACAACGCGTTTCATTTCAGTTGATTTTAGTTAGAAATTTTTATTTGAAAAGACCTTCAAATGTTTGTTTACGATCTTTATCATATTGTTGTTAATCGACCTTTGTTTCTAACATGTTATTTTACTGGTTTCATAAACCAGAATAAAAGTAAATGAATAGTGTAACTTCAAACAGTAACACAAGGTTGTGCCATAGCAACAATAGTAGAGTTCATACAGGTTTATTGTATTTAGTATTTATGAAGAAGTTATATAGGGCAGACAGCTATTGTTATTCATTCTTCAAGCTTGAAATGATGTTTTACTGTTCAATTTATTCAGCAATTATATAATTCAATTAAGTCAGGTTAAACACAGATATTTAGTTTATCGGATTAGTTTTCTGAAGTAACAACAAATTGCTCTAATATTAGCATCTTAGTTAAATCCAGTACACTCAGCATATGATTGGTATGTCAGTAAAAGAGGGATGGATAGTCTTATCTCGCGGCGACATATTGTCGCACTGATCCTGTGCTAAGTTACAGGTATAACTAATACCAGCAACTGTAGTTTGGAAAGAAAGTAGTAGTATTGTAAAAAAATAATCACAATTTGTTGTTATTAAACAATTTATTGATAACATATTTAGTTTATTGCAATGTATTTAAAAGGTTTTTAAAGTATATTTTGACATTAAATTACTGATTACTGATTACTGACTTGGATGGAAATAGTGTACAGGTTAAGCAACTTCCAACCAATAGACAATATTACAATATGTATAAAAAAAACTCTGTAAAATCAATCTAGAAAGATAGTGATTTATTGAAATGAAATACAATTTATTTGTAGCACGCACAGTAGACACAGACATAATCTACAAATCAAACAACAGTTTCCCTCAAAAAGGTCACAACTCAGCATGTAGGTGGCAAAGCGCTGTTCTTCCTTCGTGACCCAGG
>JALPQI010006536.1:0-45876 GCA_025490895.1 Thaumatotibia leucotreta
AAAACATAACGTAATAAAATAACATTGCATTTCTTTATCTTATGAAAGACAATGCGCATGTCTAAGGAACAAACCCATTAAGACCCTGTCTATTTTTTTAGACGGAATAAACTTTTGCGCTTTTTGAATTCCACAGAATCGCCCAGGACCACTTAAACATGTGGAAACGATTACAACCAAAGACGCTTGACTACAAGGCACAATAACAACATCGTAGCGTCAGACAAGGAAAGCGCCACATGCTGCCAAAGGTGTGACAGAGAGGCTAAATCAACCCCGGATACCTATCTACGTGACGCTCGCCGCCCCGCCATTTTGCAACTAAAAGATCTACGATGCGTTTGCGCAGTTTTCGAAAGTCAAATCCTTATATCAATGTTTATAAAGTCGGAAATAGATATAAGTAGCGATAAGATAATATTGTAAAGGTTTTCCTTAGGGAAATGTGTAGTGTATGGAGGACTTCGATTGCAGACTGGGAGAAAGCGTGACGCGAGTTCTTTCGATATTTTTGGAATATTACTAGATTAATTATCTAAATCGTACATTAGAATCAGTGGTTGCCGATCCAGTATTCACAGCTAAGTGTTTTATTACCAATTGTGTCGTGTGCATTCTAAATAATATAATGTAGATCATATTTTATTAATTAAATTGGTTCAAATAATATAGATACTATAACGTACCTTGTAAATAATTGGTTACATTAATATTGACCACTTTTATGATAATAACTGAGTACACACGACATACCTTTTATGATTGTTCTGATTGTCCTTGTGTGATATTTGTGTATAGAATTATAATATTGTGTTGGGTTCGATTCCCGATATTTAAATACCTAAGACTTGAATAAGTGATTATGACATTGTTGTACTTTTATGTCATGATCGGAGATTGTGCGTCACAGTGTAGATCAGTAATGTCTTACTGATCCATTTATGTGTTGTTCTATAACCACTGTGTATAATTTAACATTGTGATTATCAGATTATGACTGATACTTAATCATGATAATATTTAAACGAGTTCGATCCTCGTTCAATTGATATTAGCCAAAGAACCTTATATTGGATTGTTTTACAAACAGGGGGTTCGAATCCCTATTTACTGATATTTCTGAGAACAGGCTAAGATATTGTGGACACTTAATGTTGATGTCAATTTAATATATAACAGACTTATTTCTGAGTGTTTGGAGTCCTTAAATATAATTGAATTTTCTGAGTGTTATATTATACATTATTGTCTTGGAATTTTCATTCAAGAGGTTGTATTTGTAATTAATGTTACGGTGTAATGTAATAATTATCATTATTTACTTAGCATAAATAATACTTGCTTCTGCCAGGTTTTTCTGGGTTTTCCTGGCTTTAGCATTACATATTGAATTATGTTCCCAGAAAAGGAAGGTGTTTAGGTACTTTTGCTTTGTGTAAATTAAAAGACGTAGTTATATTTGGTATGATAGTAATTGTTAATTTTCGTAATAGTCTAGCATTGATAATAAGGTTAAGATTTTGTTTTGTATTTAAAACTTAATAGATCGAATAGGAACACACCTTTCCTTACTAATTTGCGATAATATATTTCAATTTTATAAATCGCCATGTGACTTATCAATCAATACCCCTACTTACCTCAGACCTTACTTATTACTAAGAAATTATTTTCACAACTATTTCGTTCCCTTAAGAAATAAAGTCGAGCCAGAATTAAATACACGCCAGATACCATTACAATGTGCTCTGATTTTAATACATGGTTTTAGTGAGTTTATATACTGTATATACAGCATTTCTTTATATGACGTCTCCGGCACCAAAATTTCGATGCCTGCTAATGATTCTAAGTAAGATTACCAAACACTTTTTTAATTCAGATTACCTAACACTTTTTTAATGGCAAGTACCTACCAGATCTAACGCCCTTTCGCACTTGACTGAAAATTTTACGACGATAAAATCGAGCGTTTCACAACACTATTGTGAGCTGTCAAAAACGACTTCTTACGATGCCTCTACTTTAGTTTATTAATTCGTGGTTCTACGTGCATCGTTAATTGTAATTAATTAATTAGTTACATATTCTAGGTACTGGGAATAGGGTATCAGCGTGGAATCTTGTTTTGTAGCCTCTTACTGGAGATTTGCTCAAGTCAAGGCAAACAAGCTAAGCCTAAATGCCAATGTTCTGCCCTAACTGGATTTAATACTATATTGAGGATAGGTATCCTTAAACTTAACACAGCGTCGTTGGTATGTAGATGTTGATTCAACCAATTGGCCACTCTAGAACCATGTCAAAATGAAAACTAGATTGAAATATCTTACAATCTGATTGATACCGTTACTTTGACATGGTTCCTGAAGCCCTACCGCGAACCACGATCGAAGTATCGCCTCCTTGTCCCACTTACCTACAAATTCACGAGTGCGAGAGAGAACCAACTCTTCGTTCGTGGTTCGCGGTAGGGCCTCTGAGTGGCCTAGGGTTCCAATTGGTTAATTGCACAGAAAATGAATGCGTCAGGCAACACGGGTAGGTACGCAAGCAACGAACAAGTTGTAAAACATTGTAAAAATTACCTAAAATTACTGTAAATTCTCATTTTTTGTTTGTATTTTAAGTACTTACTCAATATATCCGTAAATCGTGAACCAACTTTAATTTTTTAAATGTTTATTTCAATTTAATCGAACGGGTATAACCCTGAGATGGTCCCGTTGGCACCAATTCCGGATCTGATGATGGGATCTTGGAGAAATTGGTTGCTTGGGAAGTCGGTTTAATTCAACGTTTTATTGTTTGCTGATTATTCTATTATTGGCGTTAGGTAAGTTGGGGTAAGAAAAACGGTTTTTTGAATGGGGTAAAAATGCTACCAGCAGACGCAGAAGGAAGACTTTCTGTCTTTCCCCATTCTGAAAACGGTTTCATGTTACCCCTACTTATTTTTAATTATTTTTAACTTCTCTTATTTTGCAAAACTTCATACAGGTATGTGAATCAAAGGAAAGTTTTAATAATGTTTTCTAGGAACCAGTCGGTTATTACTTATTAGATAACCAGAGGACGAGATTAGATTTACATCACCGCCTTCGATATAACACCATGGAAAGCGGTCGTCGGTTTGTGGTCAAATGTATATTAGAGACATAGTTAATATTACTTCACGGTATGCAACTATACATTTTAGAAAGCAGACAGAAAATAATCGTACAAGTTTAACAGGGCTGCGACAAAGTTATCTAGGTACCTATTGTATTTTAACATGCTGATTCAGCAGATTTTAAGTGAAAATGTAACAAAGAATCTTCTCACATCTTTACCTCATGATTTCCACATTTCTATTGGTAGATTCACTCGACCTAACAGAAAGTAAAGGTACCAGTCATAGCCGTGTCTACCCTGAGTTGGAAAGTAAAGGATTAGGTTTTACTCGACACGTAATGCATTATAATACGTCATATAATTATATTAGAGCGAGCGCGATGGCCTTTACGTATCGAGAAAAACTAAAGGTAGATACTCGTATGTCTGTTTTATCCCAATTAGACGTAAATACTTACACCAAGTCATATTTTCTTCCTAACAAAAAAAAGCTCATTTACTTTGCTTTTAATTTCTTGTCCTTGATTCTCTGACTGAAGCAACTAAGGAGTAGGTAAACCAGACTCCACTAAAGTATGTCACGTTCGCACTTCAGTCCCAACGAAAGTATCTTGTTCAAGGTATTAAGGTAAATGATTGTCCTTGACAACTAGTAAATATTAATAAAAGAAAAAAAATAATCGCCTATCAACAGAGAAAATGCAAAAAAATAATTGTTTTGTCCATTTCAAACCGGTTATATATGGGACTAAGGGTCATTTGAACTGAATCATGGACAATTATTATGATTTTGCAAATTACACGTTATTACTTAACATTCTAGTTTAAGTGCGTACTTAATTCATGTTTTCGCTACAACATACATTGTAGGTTCAATGAACTTCATCGTTTATGGAAGAATAAGTACAATAATAATGGAAGTTACCACTAGGTACTAAAGGTAATAAAAGAGCACGCACAATGTGAGTGATCAAAACTATTCAGTTTTAGGAATCCTCAGCATCACACAGCACATCATCAGGCTATCTCAGTCCACTCCTGGACATAGGTATCTCCTATTGCCTGAGCGTATGGATGCATTTGAAGGCAAATGTGCCAAATGCGCTAAATCCCCAAATGGCGGCTCCCCAAAATCACCACGCTGCGTAATGGGTAGGTACTTAAGCGAAATGGCGAGTGCAGTACCTAGTGTGTCATCTATGATAGGGCAGCATATCTTCAACTTTCAATAACCGAACGGTCAGGTCTGTGACACTTTAATTAGTCCACTCTTACTAAACCTACGACAAGGATTTAGGAGATGATAAATGTAGAACTGCCGTCACCCCGCGGCTAACCCGAACTTTAGGAAGCCTAAACCGTAGTCGTTTCGCAATGACCATCAGTTAGGTATATGCATAATCGATTGTCCATCTTACATACTTAAGGAGGGCAAAGACTTAACTGCTGTTGTGCCCATTAATGTTTATTGATTGTGTGAAGTTTTTTATGCTATTTTGTACTTTTTATACCCTTTTTGCTTTCTTTTATTTTTGTCTCGTGAGTCTGTGCGTAGAGTTGTGTTTCCTTCCGTCCCTTCACCAATTGGTCCCTACGGAAGACCAGCGCTGGCTGAATAGCCAGCAATATGCTGAGTAGGGCCCTTTTCGTGATACTGTGTTAATAGTACGGTCAAATCGTACATTAAACTCGCAAAACATGTAGTAAAGCTGCATTTTTGGTATGTTGTTTAGACACCATAGGGCACTATAAAACCACATTTTGCAAGCAAAAAAAAGTTGTGCTAGTTACGTAGTACGTGAAAAACTGCGAAATTTACGGTCATTTTTCAGTTTCTGATTTTTATTAAAAAAACCTTACGTTTTTTGACATTATATGTTAGGAAGCGTTTAAAGATTAATAAATTTCCAACAAGTTGAGCTAACATGTATTACCGTAGGTCTTATAGTTTTAGAGATTTGCGACTTCTTAAAAGTACTCTTTTTTGTAAACTAACGCTATTTAGAGTTTTCCTAACGATTTCGGCTTAATATCGCCTCACCTAATTATGCTACGAAAAACATGCAATAATGACCTTATAGCGCACTTAATATTCTTTCGTTAAAGGGTAAAATCATGTCAGCAAACTTTGTAATTGAAAATAAAAACGCGTAATTCAAAAGGCAGTAGGCCCGCTGTCTAAGTTTTTCATACAAATCGCAAGTCGTGTTGCAAAGCTGCAATTTTAGTATATTATATAGGCCCTGTAAGGACGTACAAAAATGTATATTACAAGAAATACAAAAAAGGAATTTCGGCATAAGACGAAAAAAACTGAAAAATTATTGGACTTCTTTTACTTTTTGACGTTTAATTAAGAAACTATTATCTTTTTGATACTAATTGCTACAAAACTTAAAAAGAATATTAAATTTGAAAGGATTTGAGCTACCTTGCATTACCCTAAATTATATAGATTTAGAGATACGACATTTCAAAATGTGCCCTTCATTAAGTTAAGAAAATAAATGTATGTTTTGAAGCCTCGTATACCCCCAACTATAAGACTTACAGTAATTGTTATCGGCTCAATTTGTTCCAAATTTAATGTAGTTGTTATCTACAATTACTTTTTTTTTTCGTAGCGCGAACGTTTTGCCAATATTTAGTGAATAGCTTTAACGTAACCTAAAATTTGTTTAATTTTTGATAAAAGGGCACTTTATGAAATGTCGTATCTCAAAATATATATAACTTACGGTGATGCGACGTAGCTCAAATCCTTTCAAATTTAATGTTCTTTCTTAATTTTATAGCAATTAGTATCAAAAAGATAAAAGATTTTTAGTTAAACGTCAAAAACTAAAAAAAGTCCGATTTTTTTTCCGTTTTTTACGTCCTATGCCCAAACTATTTTTTTGTTTTTCTTTTAATATGCATTTTCGTATATATCTATAAGGCCTTTATAATATACCAAAATTGCAGCTTTGCAACTCGACTTGCGATTTGTATGAAAAACTTAGATAGCGGGCCTCCTGCCTTATGAATTTCGCGTTTATACTTTCAACTACAAAGTTCACTGACCTAATTTTACCCTTAAATTAAAGAATATTAAGTGCGCTATAAGGTCATTATCGCATGTTTTTCGTAGCATAATTAGGTGAGGCGATATTAAGCCGACAATGTTAGCAAAACACAAAATTTTATCTAGTTTACAAAAAGGAGTACTTTTTAAAGTCTCGAATCTCTGAAACTATAAGACCTACGGTGATGCATGTTAGCTCAACTTGTTGGAAATTTATTAGTCTTTAAACGTTTATTTACATATGATATCAAAAAACGTAAGGTTTTTTAAATAAAAATCAGAAATTAAAAAATGGCCATAAATTTCGCAGTTTTTCACGTACTACCCAGCTAGCACAACTTTTTTTTGCTTGCAAAATGTGGTTTTATACTGCCCTGTGGTGTCTAAACAACATACCAAAAATGCAGCGATACTACTTGATTTGCGAGTTTAGGGTAAAATTATGTACGATTTGACCGTACTATAACTGTATTTGTGTTTTTTGTTCTGTAAAGTGTAAGTGTCATGAATAAATGTTTTGAGTTGGAGTTTAAGTTTGAGTTACTACGATATACTCATAAACCACTCAGTTTAATAATTATTAAATTAAGCAACCACATGGTAAGCGAGAATGTGGGCCCTTTTGGTTAGAAACTACACATTTAGAGAACAATGTGCAGTTAACACGATTTTCAATACTAAGTATTATATTTTGCTATTTGATCTATAATGTTATCCAAAAGACGAATTATATACCCGCGTTTCACCCGTGTTTCAAAATGCACCTCCAACAATCTTTTCTGCTTTGCCTTAAGGTTGACTGGTAGAGAATGCATCCTAGCATTAAGCAGGCGGGGATCCAGGGGGGGTCAATGGGGGCATTGCCCTCCTGTGACACTGAACTTAGGTATGCCTAGGTGCTGTTTTAAGTATAAAATACTATCAAACTATCACCCCCCTAAACAAAGTCCTGGATCCCCGCCTGGCATTAAGTTCCCCTTTTGTACCTACATTAAGCTGTACTTTTGTGCAATAAAGTCTAAATAATAATACTTAAAAGTGATTAAACCTAAAACATGGAGTATTTACCAAAACCTGCTGCTCTAAAATTGCTAGAAGCAGATAATCGATTATGTGGGAAACCCAGTAACTTAACGATTAAAGTTTTTGCACTACCAAACAAAATCTTCTAAGTAAATCATTTAAAGTAATTTAGTTTTCCGCAATCTAGGAACGTAAGTACTTAAATTTTGCGTTTAAGTGTAGTGGGGGAAAAACAGTGACAAAAACTCGAGTTTGAATCAGGTTTCTGAGACGTAATCGAAAGGTGTTAGCCTCCATTAAATTACATAGAATTTATATTGTTCTTGAATGGAACTTTTAAAAATATCCGTTGGGTTGGTATCCTAGTTGCAATTTTCTTTAATTGCTTGACTAAGCATAGGTAACGTAACGAAGATGTGACACACCGAGAACATTATATTTATGAATAATACTCCAATTTCTTTGGCACTACCTAACCTAGAACCCAAACTAGAACTTTTGTCATATTTTTCTTTTAGGAAAAAAATCTATATATAACAGTCAGCATGAAAATGTTTGTACACTAAACTGCGTTTCCACTTAGTGTTCTGAGCGAGCATTCGCTTGTTCGTGGGCTGACGAACGAACATTTTGCTAATGTAATGTCGCAGTTACATATTACTCGTGCCAATTTTCAGCTTTCTAGTAGGTACGATTGGTACAAAAGCTGACTGATTATTTCGGCGGAAGGACTGACGGATGGCAATTGACCTACGGCGAACTTCCACATTAGCAAATTTTGACCTTCCGTCTCTGTCATATCAATATCAATCACGCTTTGGTACGAACGACGGAGAGAAAGGCTCGCAAAAGATTTTCAAAATTTGCGGTACATAAGGCCCTACTGCGACCGCGAATCACGATTGCCGTGATGCCTCCCTTTCACACTTCTTCTTCTTCTTCTTCATCAGCCTATGATAGTCCACTGCTGGACGTAGGCCTCTCCTATTAACTATGCGTATTATACGCATCAGGAGGTTAATGCCCATAATCGCCACGCTGGGCCATCGGATTTGCTATCGCAGAGTAATGTGTCCACTATGATGACGCTGCTGCCCATCATCCATCTTTTATCAAATAACGGTCAGTGACGCTTCAATCCCTTAGTCGACTCTATCGACACCCGCAGAAGTGATAACACTATAAGCCTTCTGACTTGGCGAAAATACAAGGTTGACTGCGACACCATAAAACACGTAGTATATGTGTATTGAGAAAAGATGTGTTGTTAAAATAAAATGTGTTGTAAATACGTGTTTGATTTTATGATTTTCAAACCGGAATCGAAATGCAAATCCTCGTTTTAGCACTTGAGAGTTGTTTCTTGTTAGGGTTCCGTAGCCAAAATGGCAAAAACGGAACCCTTATAGATTCGTCATGTCCGTCTGTCCGTCTGTCCGTCTGTCACAGCCGATTTACTCGGAAACTATAAATGCTACAGTAACGAAATTTGGTAAGGATATGTGTTGTATAAACCGCTACAGGATTATGATACTAAATTTAAAAAAAACCGTTGGGGTGGGGGCCCTCCATACATGTAACTGAGGCATGGAAAAATTTTTTTAGTTGTATATAAGCGTCAGGGATATTAATAGAAAGGTCTTTGAAAATGATGTGAAGGTTTATACATTTAATTTTTATTTAAGCAAATCGTTTTCGAGATATCAGCTCTCAAAGTCTGAAAAATGTGTCCCCCCCCTCTATTTTTTAAACTACGCGATATAAAATTCTAAAAAAAATATATGTTATGCACATTAATAAACTCTATCAACGATTTTTGGTTTGATTAAATTATCTCCTATAGTTTTTGAGGTAGGTTGATTTAACTGTATTTTTTGAATAATAAATTGATAATGGTACGGAACCCTTTGCGCGCGAGTCCGACTCGCACTTGGCCGATTTTTTTTGACATAACCTGTCTTCACTTTATTTCCGTAATATTGTAGTTATACACATATACATACACCGTGTTTTTTTTAATTCCGTTAAATTTAACAGGCTGCTTGGTACGTTAATTGGAGCTACCTGGTAGGTATATAGCTTTTTTTCGAACTCGAAAAAAAATTTTTTTTTCGTTTTGATACATAATAAATGAAATGGTAAGTGTGTGTGTGTGAGAGAACCTTAAGAATAACATAAAAGTTAATTTCAGGTGACTGACGGCACATGTCAAAATAAGTGGCATTAGGATATAATAAAGGTTGCAATACACTTGTTCAGTCATTAAACTTATTTTTTTAATAACTCAATAACAGTAAGAGTTAAGATACTAGTTTCTTAGAGAAATTGATTAATTTTTACCTAAATAAGCGTCCCTATAATTTAACGGAAATCAATAAAAACGCGGTGTATTAAGGTGTTTTCAAATTAGTTGCCGATACTTTAGGGTACCTACGTAATATGGCAAGCAAAATTCACTATAAAAACTGTCACTACTCGTAGCAACCTCTTATGTCAGTATTAAATCAGAACTAAGATGGGAGCTTTATTTCAAGTAGGTACCTATTTGTTACTTAGTGAGTTTTGCTTGTCAGCCGACGATGTGTAATATGCTAGTGTTCATGATAATGAACAATTTTCTTTATGGAACTCATATATCGAAATCTTAAAATAAAGTTCACCTTTTCATATGTCTCACCGGCTGATCAAATTTTCATGGAAAGTCTTTTTTTCGAGGTTTAGATATAGGGAAAATGATTTGTTATCATGAGCGCATGCATATTGCATATCCTACGGGGTCGGCAACTAATGTGAAAACATCCTATATATAAGTACCTATCCGATTATTACCATATGTTAATTGTTTTGCGCAGATTCGAACTGGTTTTCTTAAAATAAATTTAGTGAACCTTATGAGACCAAACATTCGAGAAGGTTGCCTGGTTTTATCTCGATTTGGCTGGATACGCGACACTCACTCAATGCTGCCTCAGATCCTTAACTTAAGTGTTTTTATATTTATACTAAATAAAATCGCTACTTGGCAGTTCACCTAACGCAGATTTTTTTTTCTATTCTATAATCATGATTTACATGATATAATAATCATAATTATACAGGGTGATACACGAGCCACTGAAAACCTTGAACGGGGTGACTTAGTAGGTTATAGTCACAGAACTAAAATGACAAAGAACGATTGACAACGATTAAAAGCATAACTAAAAACGAAACGCCAGTGTGTGCGTAAAGTCTATGTGTGGTCAGGAATAGGGTTGCCTGTTACAACAGACCAATTATCTATCGATGTCCGACTGTTTTATCGACAACATGTACCTATCATAGATATTCATTATCTTAGTTATAGTGCTATAAGGTTTAACCTTTAGTATACGTTAGCGTCAAGCAATTCAAACAAGTTTTAACTTTGACGGCTATTTCATAAAGTCAATTGTACTGGAGCAGATCTGCTGTACTAAGCATACGAAAAGTTAAATTTTGAACAGCTGTCAAAACGAACACAATAATCAGTATAATGTGAATTAAGGGTATTGAATAAGAAATTGCGAACGTGTGTAAACTTAAGCCTCTGGCGTAAGGTAAGGTACCGAAGGCGACCAGGCTGATACGGCTGATATGTCACTTCGAAAGTGGTTATGCTTTTGGGATTGTTGTCTATCTTTTTCACACTCGTGTAATACTCATATAACTGGTGGCTTCCCTTTCACACGCTTCCTTTCTCTATTAAGCGCTAGCGCGGATTCTAACTTTATGGTTATACTGAACAACTTTTACTATAGGGCCAATCACGGATTCTAAAAAAAATAATTTATTTTTTATACATGTTGACCGATCGATTACAACATTTTGTACGAAGAAGCCAAATTTTTTTTGAGATTTAAGGGCTAGTTCCTTAGTAAAAGTTGTTCAGTATAAGTATAACCCACCAAATTACCCCGTTCAAGGTTTTCATTGGCTCGTGTAACAGGTTGTATTCTTATTATAATACATAATATCCGGTCACACATCACATCATCAGCCATCAGTCCACTGCAGGACAACGGCCCTTGAACTCTCCTTAGCCTATGCGTATGGACACATAAGGAGGTAAATGCCCATATCCGGTCAACTGAAACTAACGCGCGCGTGGAGAGACTTATTATGATTAAATCTGATCAAAGCGTTTAACGATTGTCGTTGGACTAAGAACATAAGTATGTATTATTAAACAGTCTCAAATATTCCAAAAAGCGTACAGACAGACTGACAAATACAATTAATAAACTAGATCCTAAAATAAACTTGATAAAACTAAACTGTAAATAATTAAAATATACAAATAAAACGAAGTTCAACTTAATTACGTTTAATTTAAACACTTACACTATTCATAAATATTTCCTAACTTAGCAAGCCGCTAAGTATTGTTTGTCCCTTTCGATCTTAAATATTGATAAGACCGAAAGGGACAAACAATACTTAGCTAAGAAGTCCTCGTCTCCTAAGACGTTTATGAATAAAGGGGTCAAGGCTCTGTAAAAAGCCCAAAGTTCGAAAATATAATATATCCACTAAATAGGACACGACTAATTAGCCGTATGACACGCAACCACCATCGATCCTACCATTATCAATGCACCGGCTCACTGCACATCCTGCAGTGTTATTCACTAAGGAAACCGCCTTGCTAACAGCGCTGTGTCAGCGCTGCGGCAGCGTCGAGCCTAAAAATGGTATTCACTAATGCACTTTAAACGACACTAGCGCTCGGCGACGAATGTGGCGTGAGCTGGAACTACACTGCGTCGAGAGTTACCGCCTACAGTTTGACGACGAGCTGATTCTATGAGTGAATACCGTTTTTCGCAGCGCTGCGCGCTACGTCGAAGTGAAGGCTGTCTCGTCGTCGAGCTCGTTGACGAACGCAGCGTCGAATGTGTGAATAAGAGAATAGCATAGCTGTAACGGTTGATGTCATTACAAAGTTGCAAGTACACACTATAAGGATGTCTCGCGCAACTCTGTGCCAAGCGTATCTGTCGTGCCTGAGCGATATCACAATTAGGCTATTAATTTTCTTTGATGTACTTTTTTTATAAAGTTTATTTTTTTATTCACCGGCCAAATTTTAGGGTTAATTCTTAGGTCAGAAAATATGGAACACCGATTGTTTTTGCGAAACGGATATCGAGCCCAGAGTAAAGTTCATCAAAATTGCCTCAGAATTAACCATCTAAACTAACTAACTTTGGCTGGTGAATAAAAAAACAACCTGTAATTTATGAAGCACAGCCGAAAAGTAGAAAACGTGTTAAGTACACACGATTGACTGCGTATGAACTGTAGACGATTTAAACTTATTACCAAAATTCATTCAATCTTAAAGTTTATAACTCATAATAAATTACCTATATCTAATAATATTGGAATTCTTAGCAGGATCAACGTCGTATAAGGGTTAATGTCAGTCAAAAGTTAACTGCTTGTATAATGTAGGTATATATCTTTGCTACGATTTATTGCATAGAGCTGTACCTAGACATGCGAACCTAGTTGTACTGTCAATTGTTTTATCCCAAAATTAGTACAGGAATTCCCTTACTTTAGGTATGTCCACCGAAAAGACGATAACCTAAATCTGACAATGACCCATAATGTCAATAAAGCAATCAAAACACAGTAAGTAAATATAGGATTTTTGCCTTTAGAGACTTTATTGGGTACATTAGATACATACATTTTTGTGTTTAATCGACGTTTCAAGAATCGAGTTTTCGACGTAAGATTGTTATTGGCATCTAGGCTAAGCCTAAAAATTAAGCCCCATGTTGCACTTCTATTTTCAAAAATCTCTATTCGACAAGAAACAGTCACGTGTCATCAACGTTAGCCAAAAAACTCTCCCTTATTAAGTTACACGTGACTGGGAATTAGAATGTTGGCTTTGCAAAAAAATTAACCGGTTTTTCGACATTTTTGGCATGCCTCAGAGGAATAAGCTAATACATATGTAAACGTAGGTACTATAATTATAACGGATTAACTATGCTCGTAAAAATATTTCCAAATTTTTCAGCGATAGCAATGAAGAAAATAGCGGTCATGAAATCTAACTTTCACCTTTGTACAGTCACGTCTAATAATATGTACCTATACATTTCGGAACGTATGTCAAAGGCATAAGGATCAAAATTGTATACATATTATTAGAGCCGACCGTACCTATTAACCGATCTCTGCGACCTTAACTGGCCGCCTGCTACCGCGAACACCGAAGTTTTTAAATTTCGGGGATATGTCTCTGTCACTCTAACGAAGGCGTCTTTGGAGTGACAGAGAAAAATTCCCGAAAATTGCGGACTTCGGTGTTCGCGGTAGCAGGCCTGAAGTCTGAACTTAGTCTTCAGACAGGCTTAAATTTTATCAAATGAAACCCTTAGCTTAACAAGAAATTGTCTAATTATGATTTTAATATTTTATTCACTTACTTTTTTTTTTGATATCCATACTATTCAAGTATCAATTAGCATTCAATCCGTGTGCTAAAAAGTAATAAAATTATCGTCCTCTTCTCAGTTGTTTATGATAACATTGCAACTTTTATTACTGCGAATTTCTTTTTCTGCGCACGAGTGGCAAGGTAACTTTCTAAAGAAAGGATTCGCTCGAACGGCCTAATAGTCGTAAAAAGCTTTGTATGCAAATATAAGTACACAAGAAAGTGTAAGTGGGCAGGTTCGAGTCGCCACATTGTTTTTTTGTTTGTGTAACTCAGCGACCCCAAAGCGGTCTTCTTGAGTAGACACCCACATTAGTCACATTACAATACCTATAGGTAACTCCAAAGTGTGAAAAGCAAAGAGAAGGTACCTAATAGGGCATCTAAATGAAAAATCTAAGACACCTAGACCTAAAATGAATTAATTTGTACCTCTTACCATTTTGTACATTGCTCTGTGGACCATAGATTAACGCACGAACCAACATTCTATAGGTAGAGTCTGGCTAATGAAATATTGCCCCAACTTTTGTTGAGGCAATATTTCATTAGCCAGACTATAACAGTAGCAAAATAAGTCCATAGGGCGGACGTCAAGGCGAACTATAAGTAGATTTTCATTATATGTAGATAGTTATAGTTATACTGTAAGAGATATTAACCAAAGCACCCTAAGGTAAATACACATATTATTACCTATATCAGTGCGTACGCATTTTGGTTAATGAAATTGGCCGTTTAATAGGTATGAAACGTGTAAGCATGGGTACGCGTGAGGAAAGCTGGACGCAGTGTCATACTAAACTGACAATTGTCTATAAGTACACAAAATGCATCATGCTGATAAGTGTGTCTTCTTACTTACAGATATTTTTGTAAAAAGAAGACAGAACTGTTTTACTATGTGCTCTAGGCTACATATCGTTACAATGTTTTCTTTTATCCTATGTTTCCAATAATATATTGTTCAACTCACTAGTACTTCCATAAAATGTACTACCAACATGACGTTAGCATAGAAATATGTGCATTAGCCTTATTTGCCAACAGACGCGTATTTTCTTGCATTGTTAATCTCTTTTTACAACCACAATGCATACATTTTTTGTTGACATACGTGATCAAAAACACGAAAGCCTTAGGACTTTTATTAAAGTTCAATAACATTCTGCGAGTTCAGGTCAATGGCCTGATACCAGAACAAGAAAAATAATACTATTTTTGAAAGCGAATGTCACAAGTTCACATACACATTAAGCTTTTTAGAATTTTAATATTCAACAATAAGTAGTAAAGTTGCATGTATAATTATATTAGAGTAGAGTCTTTTCATTTTAGAGACTATCATTCCGGTATCTGACCATGTCCCCATAAGATAAAAAGTGTAATTTTGAGTGTATTTTTTTAAAGTAGGGTTAGTTGTGGAACATTGACACAAACGGACACAATGAAACTTTGCGATATCTCGGAAACCTGACCTTAACGGCTAGCCCCGTCTATCAAACAAGGACGAGCTTAGGGACCCACCACAACTCCCCAGGGTGCGAGCGACGATCGCAGAAGGAGCACGTCGCTACATGCTTCAAAGCGAATTGAACCAGGAAAAGTAAAAAAAAATATTTATATTTCGTAATTTTTTGCAAGAATACAGAGAATAGTTTGGTAGTATTTATATTTTTGTCGTATTGTATATATATTCAAGTTTATCTTAAGCTAAATACTTTTAAAATTAGTTCAAGTTTTGGCCTCGTTTTTTTATTTAGTTTAAAATAATACCCTGGTGTCTCACAATGAAACATTTTTATGTAATGTACAATGAAACAGGTCCATGTTTCGTTGTGTACTGTATAGTTTTATTGTACACCAAATGTGAAATTGCAAAAGATTACTATTCTATGAGACTGTTCATTTAAACATGTTTCATGTTTAGCACCTCATTATCAACCTATTAAGGCCCACTTGAATAACCTAGGGTTAAACACTGACCAGTAGCTAGAGTGACAAATTTTACATGTACAATATAATGGTCACTTTAGCTCCTGCTGGTGAATACCTGGTTATGTGGCTAAACCCGGGTGATACAAGAGAGTCTACTTAGTACATTTTAAATATTTTTTGTTGAGTAGTATAATTATATTATATATTAATTATTTCGTAAAATTATATGCGTAGTAATAGTGGTCATAAAAAATATTTTTTATCTTTTAAAACATTCTGTTACTACATATTGTATTCATATGTCATTGTTTTCATTAAAATTTTCGGTTGCTGAATGTGCCAATGACATAAAGATTCGTTAATAAACTAATCTTCCCAAGAATCAGTACTTTTTACTAAGAACAACCACATAATATATAATAACCTATTTGGCTACTGTTTATGTAACTCTGTTTCAATGTTGGTTACCCGTGATATTTTTTGTTTACAATGAAACAGCTCACGGTGTTTCACTGAACACTATTTATTAGTACACATTGAAACAATACACTTTTTTCAAAAACATTTTAAGAATATATACGCAATTTTCAGAACTAGAGCCACTTTTTTACATACCATAAAGAATGATGACTATTAATCTATTTTATGGCAAAATATACGATTTTTAACTTTGAAATTGGCTGAGATAGGACAATTTAAAAAGTTCAATGTTTCATTGATGGCAATAGTTTAAGTAATATGTTTAACAATAAAACATACGTACACAATAAAACAACATGATATTTATGTTGTCACAAAGTGCATGATATCTATCGTGGAGATGCCCAGGACCCTCCCGCGTTCGACTGGGTTGCAGTCATACTACGAGGACACATAAAACATAACTTTTTTTGCAATATGTCGCAGTTATCGACGACATTGTTAAGTTACAATGAAACTTGGGTTGTATACAATGAAACAGTCTTTCGGATTCATGTGTCTTTCAGTGGTATTATTAATCATTTGACAAATTGGGATCCTACTAAACTAAACCTACTCCAGCCTACCGTTATTATTAACTTTCCTTTATTTTGTATTCATTGCAAGCGTACTTATATAGATGTTTCATATAACACAGTTCCAATGTTGGTTAAGTCTGTTTCATAGTTCATTGGATTTATTACATCTGTTTCAATGTAAAAATTCAGGTGTTTCATTGAATACATGTACGAGGACACAATGAAACAAATCTCATTTTTTGTTTAAAGTTTTATAACACATATACTATTGAAAATAAGTAGAAACCAAGAATGCGATTCGATAGCCAACTAAATTGTTTATCTTAGAACACAATATCTCACTCGTAACTTCAAAAACACCAGAGATACAATGGTTTGAAATTCAGTTGTGTCATTCATCCACAACTTACCCTACCTAATTTACATTATTGAACATAAATAATGTAATATTTTCTGCGGTCACCGCAATAATTATTCATGATATATGGTTACGGATTATAATTATTTATTTTAAATTAATTTAATTATAATTACAGCCCGACGTTTCGAACACTTTACAGGGTTCGTGGACTACGGGTCGCTGACAGTGGAGGAAATTTGATAGATCTAGTCTACCTCCACCCAAATAAGTACGAAACTACCTACATACAAAATATACTAAACAGATCATATATTTTAAGGGTTTAACCACCCGTAGGTAAATACCGACTAAAATAAATACATATATACTACATTAAATATACACTTGTACGAGTACATAATAACTAAAAAAAAAATAGTATTCAGACAGAATGTTGTATGTATTCATAAATTATCTTTGCATGTACCTTAGTACCAATAGTATCTTTGCATGTACCTTTTTTTTCTTTGTTATCTGCTATTTTTCTTATCTAGTGAAAAAGTATAGGTAGTGTTTTAAATTTAAGTTATTTTTGTTTAGGGAGATGTTTTCATTCTCTCTTTTTAATCATGCTGAACACACTTGTTTTGGGTAGGTAACATTCTATCTTAATACCTGTCTGATCTTTGTTATTATTGTTTGTACATGTATTGAATGTTGTATGTTTGGTGTGTTTAATAAATAAAATAAAATATATTGGCGTCTCCTCTGTTATTATAATAGGAGTAGGGTTTAGGGTCCAATGAATGAGACAATTACCAACTTCGTATTTGAGCAGTGGTTTATTCTTCACCAATTCGCGATATTAAAACATCAATCTTAAAATAACAAAGCGTATGAGACAACGTCTGCAACTGACCATTTCGATGACAAGAATGCACCCTCGAACCATCAGTCAGGTTACTTATAGGACTTAGAGGGTCCGGGCGGGTGCAGGTGGCGTGACGTCATACTGGCGTGATCGCCTGATCGGTCAGGTCAGGTGCAGCTGTTGTTTTTGTACATTGATTACTATTGGATATTTTTCACATTTTAGATTCTACATGATGACGCCGCCGTCACGGCCATACTGACATACGCACGTCCTCGTGCGTGCAGCTTTACAACAAAGCATATCAGAATCGAAAGAATGACTTTAACTGTTCGATCATCCTGACTGATAAATTATCTTGGCTTGATACCACAAATGATGAATCAGGTTAGCCTGGGCCGAACGTCAGGACTAGCCTCTTAGATCCTTCTGCATGACACTAGAGGAGTCACTTCTTCTTTACCTGCTAGTCCGGGCATTGTTCTTTTTGCCCCTTTAGCGGAGTTATGTCCGGTGTCCTTCAATCAAAACGTATCTTTTCCTTGGCTAGACCGGACATTATTGTTTTTGTCCCTTTAGCGAAATGATTGGTCCGACCCGACATCTTTCAATCAACATACACTCATCTTTATTGGCTAGACCGGACACTAATACTTTGTCCCTTTAGCGTGCTTAAAACTGATTGGTCCGGCATAGCCCTTCAATCATATTTTTGTACTCCCTTTTTTAGTTTTATTCTATTTTTTTTTTCTTTTGGAAAGCTACTATCTCTCAACAATATGCTGTCATTATCAATAACATTTGGCAAATGGTTATAGTGACAAAACGAATCAAACTATTGTCAATGTGACACGCCGCCGTCACGTCATCATGACTAGTTGACTATAATTTTCAATTTTTTTTTTTATTAACTCTTTTTTTTATATCTAGTATAATGTTAATTCTAGACCGCTTACGTAACTTTTTGTTTTTACTTTTTTGTTATGTTGTTTTTTTTTATATTTACTTTTATGTTTCTATTTTTTTTATCATTATTTTTTAAATCCACATTTCGCCCTCAGCGTGACCAGTTATTCTCCTTATACATGTTTATTGTAATAAGACATAAGTCAATGCTTTTTTTATAGACTATCTAGATTTTTTTTGACATAGCAACGTAAACCAAATTCAAATATGACCTCAATTTTAAACCGGCAATTTACATCGAACAATAACCACTTTTCACGCTTTTGTCATTGCTCAGAAATTTGTTTTGAGTTGACCAAATGAAATATTTTATCGTTCTATTTTCATAATTCCTGCCACCTGTCTTAGCTATGTTGTAGCGGCTGCACTTTTAACACATTTCTTGTAGACACAAAATTCAATTTCAATTTTATTTCATTACCATTGCAAACATATGAAATAAACAACCAAAATATTTTTCTTCCAAATGTTCCACAAACAGGCCATAGATTAAACACAAATTTTGATTTATTCGAATTGCATTTGGAATATTTTTTTGCCAACCCGCGATTCTTCAAATTTTCTCGCGCTCACTTTACGCTCAATATTCCCAGAAAGTCAAGAAAATGTTTTTTTCGTATGGAACATGTACGTTGTATTTGCTGAACATCTGAACGACTCTCTGATATTTAGATTGTAAGTACCTAAGATTATTTTTTTTCTTTACTTTTGGGATGTTTTGAAACCAATAAAGGACTTTCATTTTTTTTTTAAGTTTTTTTTTTTAACCCAGGTATTTTACTATGCACTAGATTACTAACCAGATCAAAGAGTGAGGTAAGATAAGCAGCAATTTTGTTGACTTACTTCGATCGATTTCACTGCATAATATTCTTTGACGATATATGGTATGTGATATTTCTGACCATGTGAGCGTAATTTTAAGATAATATTGATTTCAGGGGCACAACGTTGGTCGCCAGTTCTTGTGTTTTTTTTTTACTTTTTTTTTGCTGATGTGTTGGTATATTTCCTTTAAAACGATATTTAGTCACGATTGCAAGCTCGCCGTCAAGCGATAGATTCTAGAACTTCACTTTTTTTTTTTTTTTAGGGAAGTTAGAACAAAAGTCGTTGTGTCAATTTTTTTGTATCAACTGATGCAGTTTTCTGTGAATATCAACTATCTATGTCATCAAAGTAACACTAAAGTCGAATTACAGGACTAAAGTTTTAACATTCCTACAAGGCCCTTAAAGGCTGCCACCCAAATTTGTTTCAAATTGTGACATCACGGTTGCCAATCAGTGATAAGTTTACTATGGGAGAACAAGAAAATTGCTATTTTAACTGCGAACTAATAACTTTAATATGAATGTTGTACAAGTTTTTTTTTTTTTTTTTAAACTACAGAGTGAACGGCGAATTTTTTTGTAGATTTAACTACACTATGTCACAAAAATTAACACTAAGAATCAACACTATTGCACAGTAAAACCAGCGTAAATAATAAATTGAAAAAGGTCATGAGCTTATCCTGACCTAGAGGTCGTGTAAAATTATTCACCAATAGACAGCATGTCTCAAACTCTATAATTTTCACAATTAATTAATTGCAATTCTCATTTACATTTGTGCAACGAAAATGACAACACTTCAACGCTCATTAGCAGTGAAATTCTGACGCCGTAACTTAATCACATTGTTATCGTGTTAAATTATTCATATTTTAAAGACAAACGGGTCTTAATCGCGTAAACTTACGTTTAATTATAACCTGACGTTTCGGGCATGACGTTACACCCGTGGTCGCAGGCAGACTGGCGAGAGAATGTATCAACACCTTCGAGCTGCGCGGGTTTTTCGAACTACCCGCACTTGATCTTGATTATTCACTTCTAGGCTAGGGTTGTCACTAGGTCTACACACAACACTCACAACATCCAAAGGCTTTAAAATGGATGTTTCACCACGCTTACATTTGTAAATCACGGGATTCCACGCGGACGAGATTCCTTGCCCCTCATTTTGATTAAAATTCCGATATTTCTTAATTTCTATAGCTTCACGTACTTTTCGGCTATGATGTATACGCTCGGTTGAGAGGACTTTCGGGTTATGGAGCTCAATCCAGTGGTTAGGTCCGGACTCCAACAAATGCTCGGCCACAGCAGACTTATTAGTTTGACGCTTTTTAACAGCCGTGATATGTTCCTTGACCCTTTCCGCTATGGTGCGTTTGGTTTCCCCAATATAGGAACTACCACAGCTACAATCAATCTTATAAACGCCCGGTGTGTGATAAGGTAAAACATCCTTAGGCGACCTTAGATGCCCTGCCACCTTTGATAACGGCATATAAACGGTAGGTATGGAATACTTATTCAAAAGCGTACCTATTTTGTCCGTTACACCCCCGACATAAGGCAAAAATGCTGGTAGCCTCGCAACATCTGGATGTTTCTTCCTCGGTGTTCGTCTGGGTTGCCGTCTGTTCATTATGTAGCCATTTCTCTTCAGAACCTCCTGAACGTGCGATAACTCAATTTCCAGAAATTCAGGGTCACAAAGGTCATGTGCTCTGTTCTTTAGAGAATTAACCACAGACTGAAGCTGCCGGGGGTGGTGGTGAGACAGAGCGTTCAAATACCTGTTTGTGTGTGTGGGCTTCCTATAGACAGTGTGCGCCAAAGAACCATCATCTCGACCTATCACCTTCACGTCCAGAAAAGGCAAACTACGCTCCGATTCCAATTCATATGTGAATTTGACTTTAGTATGAATGGAATTGAGATACTGGAGTAATTGCTCAACTTCATGCTTGCCACCTCTCATAACGCAGAAGACATCATCGACATACCGCTTCCATAATTTCACTGCCCATGGTTGCAGATCTATGCTGGACTCGAAATGCTCCATCCAGATATTTGCTAAAACCGGTGCCACAGGGCTACCCATAGCAACTCCGTCGATCTGGAGATAATGCCCCCCACGATATAAAAAGTAGCTCCCTTCTAAACAATTCCGGAGCAAAACCATGACAGAACTCACTATTTCATTGTCAGCAAGCCTCTTTCGAACTACTTCTAGACACTCTTTAACCGGAACATTGGTGAAAAGTGACTCAACATCGAAACTCACCATTAAGTCTCCTGGTTCCAACGTTATGTCCTTAAGAATGTCTATAAAGTGACGGGAATCCTTCACGAAAGACGACGTGTTTCCCACAAGCGGCTGCAACACCGATGCAACATGCTTTGCCAGATCATAGGTAGGTGAGGCGATTTGACTTACGATTGGTCGCAAAGGCACGTTTGGTTTGTGTACTTTCGGTAACCCGTACAATTTCGGTGGTTGCACTGTTTTAGGCTTGTACAAGTGGTTAAAGACGTCTTCTTGAAATAACACCTCATAGTCCCTGATGACAGCCCTAATTCGACGCGTAACTCTGGCAGTGGGATCATATGAGACAGACTTATAGACGCTAGTGTCACTCAATAAATCCCGAATCTTAGCGTCATAGTCTATTGAGTCCATGACCACAGTGGCGTTAAATAGTTAAATTATTATTACTATTTGTCTATTATCATGTGCTGAAAACATGGAAATCCAAGAAATTGGCAGACGCTTTTTATTATATTCAAAGTCAATTAGTTAATCAAATTAAATATACTTTGATGCCGACCTGTGCCAAGTTATAGGCACACCTCATTTTTAAAATCAAAGTGTCCTCAATAAAGGCTGTTAGTTTTGATTTTTGCCTGTTGTCAACGTTTCTAGGTAAAGGATGTCAACGAATAAGTGCCGTTGATCAAGATTGCCAACAATAATGAGACATTTTTCTATCATGTTTTACGTACAATTTTGAGATGCTATGTGATATGTAGCACTCCAAACGAGGCTTTGAAAAAAAAAATATCACCCAACTTTACGTACTTTAACTGAAATGGTATTTTTTTATATTTTTGAAATTTAAAAATCGCTTTCATGATTTATTAAAGTTGTTTTTTGCAGTCAAGTTATTGATACCGCACTTCTAAGGAAGTTAAATCACTATATTATATTGTAATCAGTAAATCTTGTAATTTTCGACCATAATTTAATGACAAAAGTGTTTTACGACTACCACTTACAACTGCTAAAGTTTCAAACTGATACGAGTGACATGTGACAACAGATTTCAGCGTTTGTAATTTTTATAGGTAGGTACCCGGTGCATACATTTTTTTTTTTGCTTAATTTTTTGGACATTTAGTCTTAAATACTTCTTCAGAAGACTTTAAATTTAGACTACTTTGTTGTCATTTTCATGATAACGCAGAATTTAAATAAAAATCCTACTTTAGATAGTAATTTATTGATGTCGACGGGCACTGAACTCTGACGCCGTCAACGCGTCATATGTGTGAGCAAGTATTTTAGCGTCAAGTGTTAGGGCAGTGTTAAAGGGCTTTCTTTTTTTTTTTATTAAGCCAAAAGATATTTAATTGGTATTGGCTTGTTTTTTTTTTTAGTATCTTTTTTTTTGTTTTAATTAGTTCAGTCTTTGTGAACTTTAAACCAGAAGCTATATGTTCCTAAAAAAAATCCGGATCATTTATCAATTTGGCCACTAATCCATGCCATTTATCAATTTGGTAACTATTCAAAGGCAAAGGGCACCTATTGGGTCTGATATTATAATCGCACATACGCATTGCGATTTTAGCGTTTTTTTTTTTTATTACTAGCTACATGGGTTTAGATTCAGTTGGAAATAACCAAGAGATAAGTAACCAATCAAATTGATTTAATTTCTCCGATTGTACTTATTCACGTGTTTGGGTGTTTATCGATAAAGTTGCTGAAAAATTTTTTTTTTTTTCACGACGTTGACGATTTGTTTCTTATCTCGTTAAGTTTTTGTCAATTGACCAACTATCAAACAAATTATTGTTTATTTAACAATAATTACGCATCAATGTCTCAGAAAAGTTATAGGTACCGGAAATTGGGACACAAATTCCTGCTTATGTTCTCATTATGACGTGACGCATCGTGATCGGTAAAATCGAATGATAAATCATGTACTATATTGTACGTGCAGATTGTTAATTACGGGATTATTAAGATACTTCTCAAAACTGCTTGTTCAAGAAATGACTCACCAATATTGCAATTCATATGACTGCTTAGTCACAATTATATTCTACACCAGGCTCAAAGAGCCATGCAAAGCAGTTAAAATTATCACTTGTTTGCTGGTATTTGCGGTAGGTATTGTTGCCCGTAGCTGAAGTTCCATCTTCCTTTCGTTTCTTGTACCGCATAGGACAGAAAGTAGCGTCGTGGTTTATGTAGTTGCACACGTAGCAGGGAACAGTAGATTTAGGTTGGTTTGTTTTTGTTCAAACGGCCGTCATAATCTTCACCACGGTGACCAATTTCTTCGCATAATTTGCAATTCTCTCGAAACTACTGTATCGATGTACGTAGTTTTATTGATTAAACTCCTGGGATCACTCTCTTTATAGGTGGCTTCGACATTCCTTAGTTTTAGGTGTGAAACCGCGGAGAAAATTCTCTTGATCGATTCTGGTATGTTCGGATCCGATGGAATCATCTTTGACAGAGAATGGGCGAAAATACTACTCGTAGCTACAGCTTTCTACTGCGTCCAATCCAACCGAATAGGCCAACATTTAAGCGAATGTAGACTTGATTTGATGGCGAATTTAGGTTCGGCACTTCTGATATTGGCGTCTCCTCTGTTATTATAATAGGAGTAGGGTTTAGGGTCCAATGAATGAGACAATTACCAACTTCGTATTTGAGCAGTGGTTTATTCTTCACCAATTCGCGATATTAAAACATCAATCTTAAAATAACAAAGCGTATGAGACAACGTCTGCAACTGACCATTTCGATGACAAGAATGCCCCCACCAACCATCAGTCAGGTTACTTATAGGACTTAGAGGGTCCGGGTGGGTGCAGGTGGCGTGACGTCATACTGGCGTGATCGCCTGATCGGTCAGGTCAGGTGCAGCTGTTGTTTTTGTACATTGATTACTATTGGATATTTTTCACATTTTAGATTCTACATGATGACGCCGCCGTCAAATAAATAAAAATTTCACATAGCAAACAAGAAATCAAAGTATTGTTGTACAGTCGCCATAAGATATATCGTAGAGTCCGGAGCCCTCAAAAACATCTGAAGATGCCTCTTTTTGAACGCACCGGACGCTACGATATATCATGGTGACTGTAAGTATTCAATATATATCGGTAGAATCATTATCAGTGATCGGTTTTTTGGATTCACCCGGCGGGTCTCCTATAGTAACTTGAAAAATAAACTTTAATTATTTACACGTATTTCCATGCTATTTGCCATGTTACTGTTCATAATGTAATAAAATAGTATTAATTTTTTTTATAGCCACACCCGTAATTTTTTATACGCGAAATCCCGCGAGGGCGCGAGGGTGAATCCAAAAAAGCGATCACTGATCATTATTCACACTTACTCGTACACTTCGCGCGTTTATGTCGTTTGTTGACTTTGTTCTACTGAATATTGAAGTTGTCAGGATTAGTCAGGGTATACAGGTTTTCTTTACTTATTATTTTTATGAAGACATTTCATAAAAATAAATTAATATGTGCGAGGTTATTAGTGACCCAGGAAACATACATCGTGTACTGTCAAGTACAAAAATAAGTATCGAAAGAATCCGCTCATAAATATGTTACGACGTTCTTATTACTCAGAATTAGAGTGCACTGGGACATATTTTTGAACATTTTTGTGTACACCTTGTCTTTGACTGTACCTACATTACTCGGTAATCATTCAAGACCTGGAAATAAACCGTCATGGTGCTCTCATGGTGTAATTCGCCGTGATCTAAGGACCTGACGCAACCCATACATAAACGTTTTGCATGGCTGCCCATACACAATAGATTTCAACCAAACTTGTATGTAACTTTATAATCTTCTTTTACGGTTATCGACGTATTGCTATTCGGAAGAAATAGAGCATCTCTTTTTTATGGCATTGGAAACAAGTAGATAGTGTATGTGTCAGTCCATTTGCTGCGTCCCATTGCGGAAACTGCTGCCAGGAATAAGCACGCTAATACTCTGCCTTGGGGGTCACGTATGACTTTGTGCCCATTACCATCGAAACGCCTGGGCCCTGGTGTCACGAGCCCGGTGAATTTTTCAGGGAGCTAGGTAGGCGGTTGAGGGAGAAGGGTGGTGACCCACGTTCCGGGTCATGGTTGGTCCAACGGGTCTCCATCGCTGTACAACGTGGTAACGCAGCGAGCGTGATGGGGACTTTTGGACCAGGCGTGGCGCAGCAGGGTTTTTAGTATAGTTTTACTTTGTTATTTTAAGTTAGTTTTTATTGTATTGTACCTATATTTAAATTACTAGCTTTTGCCCGCGGCTTCGCACACGTAGATTTTGGACTTATATGAAAAAAAATGTTTTCAACCGACTTTAAAAAAGAAGGAGGTCACCATTTCGATTGTATGTAGTTATATATTATGCATGTTACACGGTTTCCTGCAAATAATGAATCCTATTTTGTTTTTTTTTTCTCAGGAGATTCAAAAGTGGCCGAAATAAGTTTAATGTTTGTGATTTTTTTTTTTTGGGGGTCGCCTTGACTTGTCGACAATTATTTAATCGAATGTTGTTTCAAAGACAACGGTTCAAGTATTTTCATTTCATCGACAAGTCATTCTGTCGAAGAATAGTTTTCAGTAAATTTAAATCAGGGAATTTTGAATGGTGCTTGAGGTTTTCCTTTACGGGTTCTTATTTTAGTTTGGTTTATTTATTTATTTATTTATTTATTTATTTATTAAAACAAAAGTTTACATGACATTACAGTAGAACACCAATGCGTCATGAAACTAAAATTATACAATACAAATACAAAATAGAATATAGAAATAGAAAAACACATTAATTAGATTTAGGCGACACAACTGCGTGGCTCCGTTGCGTCGTCTGAGCCGGCGTCGTAGGGTTCGGCAGGTTGCCCCGAAACCGCCGAAACACGACGCCCTTCGGCCAGAAGTCCGGACTCGCGATAGTGTCTTGGAGCGGCCGCGGCACGCGCACCACAAATGAGCTGAAGTGCACGTAGTGGCGCGACCGCAGCTGCTGCACCCTCAGCGAGAGGCCAGTCTTCCGGTGGACGTACTCCGCCACGTCATCAGCCACGGCGGAGTAATGCAGGCGTGATACGTAGAGCGCCTTACACGGAGTTGCGACCCGAAGACCAGAATTAGCTGGTTCGGCGATGCCACCCAGAGTCTTGCGAGGCGCCCTGCGCACCTTGCTCTTCCTTTGAACCAGTGTAAATCCCTCCTTGTCTACACTGGTGCGGGAGGACCAATTTAAATTTAGTAATATTTATTCCGCAGTTCTAAACTAACCCTGAACCTACTTTAATAGCTGTTTGCATATATGTGGGATCACAGTTGTAACCTAACTTAAACATATTTTAATAGCCGTTCGTTTCTATGTGGGGTCGCACTGGTCGCAGTTCTAACCAAACCTAAACCTACTTTGATAGCCGTTTGCTTTTGTGTGGGGTCGCAGTTCTAACCTAAACTAAACCTACGTTGATAGCCGTTTGCTTATGTGTGGGGTCGCAGTTCTAACCTAACCTAAACCTACTTTGATAGTTGTTCGCTTATGTGTGGGGTCGCAGTTCTAACCTAAACTAAGCCTACTTTGATAGCCGTTTGCTTTTGTGTGGGGTCACAGTTTTAACCTAACCTACTTTGATAGCCGTTTTCTTTTGTGTGGGGTCGCAGTTCTAACCTAAACTAAACCTGCTTTGATAGCCGTTTCCTTATGTGTGGGGTCGCAGTTCTAACCTAACCTAAATCTACTTTAATAGCCGTTAGTTTATGTGTGGGGTTGGAGTTCAAACCTAACCTAAACCTACTTTCAAAGCTGTTCGTTGCTGTATGGGGTTACTATTCAAACCTAACCTGAACCTCCTTTGATAGTCGTTCGTTTCTGTGTGGAGTCGCATTTCTAATCTAACCCAAAACCTACTTTGATAGCCGTTCGTTTCTGTGTGGGGTCGCAGTTCTAACCTTTCCTACACCTAAGTAGAATCTTACCTTATTACATTCTGTTTGAAGTCTGTCTCATTGAACAGCATATTAGTATGACATAATTAAATACTTGATTGCAAATAAACTACACGAAATAGAAAGCTGAATTTACTGTGAGGCGGCCCGTGTACCCGCGCTGCTTATACATATCGTCCATTAAATACAAAAGCGACACAAGTCAAAAATTTACTTTTTACAGGGGAGCTGTTTAAAGATTTTGTATTATTTTTTTGTTCACAAATTTTTTTTACATCATTAATATTATATGTGTTATATATCAATTTGTAGGCATTTTAACCCTCTTTTGATGGGTTTGGTTATTAGAAAGTAATATGTGCTGTGCAAGCTTTTATGAGCGTATACGTCCGTTTTGCATAAAAAAATAACATTAACCCTGATTTTTTTTTTCCATCAAAGGCCACAAATACAAAAAAATACATAAAATCATGTCTTAAACATAGAAATACTGTTTTTTAACAAAACTGAACCAGACAAAACTTTTTCTTACTGTTTCTTAACTTACATATTGTCAGAACATGTTTATAGCTACCGTAAACCAGGGTTACTTTGATTAATTTTAACTTTGGTTACATATTTCGATGAATTTAACGGACGTACTAGTTTAAAATTCAGATATAATTATCGGTTTTCTTCAAGAATCAACCTGCTATATAAAAAAATGTGGTACCTTTAGTTAATAAATATAAAATAAATATAACGCGATCAAAGTTATATTGTTGAGAATGGAATTTACTTTGATACCACTTATTTTTACTATAAACCGGAAATAGCCCACCTAAAAGCACGTAAATAATAAAAATCGGTTTTATCTTTAGCTATTTGTTATTTTCCCATACTAAATGATCCAAATTTATATGTTTCGACGGTTTACTAGTTTTTTCATTAGAATTGATGCAAGAACTTAATTTTTGCCTATACAAAAGTATATTTTTCGATATTTAATTGCAGAGATCCTAAAAATCTACTTATGATTAGTAATAACGCAACAATTTTTTTTTTTCTAGACGACATCACAGTTTAGTGCTAGTACTTGGGTACTACCTATGTAGTGAAGCAATAGGCATGATGACTGTCAAGTCAAATCAACATCTTTTTTCGTGAAAGATTTACATGAAATACACAAAAGTAACGTCACGTTTGTATACTACACTTATATTAAATAAAAGTTCTGACTGCAGTCTATATTTTAGTAATAATTTATTCGTGTATGATGCCGTGCATAATGTCTAATAATTTATTTTAAATACAGTCATCATCCCTATGTTGGCAATCCCAAAAGTGAAAAAATAAATACTACTAACATAAGTTTTTAGATTCGTTAAAACATACAACGGGGTTAGATCTTTGTTTGTTATACTTGTATTGTATACAAATAATATAATAGGAAAGTGTGACAAATACTTAATAATCCGAAGTTTATGCCATTATTGTTTCTTCGTAGTCGCAATTATAGGTACACAAAATTCACAGTCATCTTCCACACAATCTCTAATATACTTTTAAGTAAAACGAACACAATACAAAGTACCACGTTTTACAATTACTGTTTTATGAGATGTATTGTATTTTTTAAGATATCATGCAAAAGATACTCAATTATTCAATCTGGTACTTACATTTATGGATTTTAATATTATACTGAATTAAAAACGGCTGTAAACGCAACAATGTTTTTTGAAACGTACTATGAAGTGTACATTTTAGAATCCTAACTGCCACATTCCGTATTGCGGCTCCTTGGTTTATAAAGAAATCTAAACCATACATATTTACTTTATTCAAAACAGCATCATGTATAAATATGGTTCCTGTGATTGATGCATTCGAATATATTTTTAATTCAAAAAGGTTGCAAATCCTAATACGGCAGTTTTGATTAATGAAAAATCAAATTTAAGAGGATATTTTAAAATTAAAGCTGCCACATTTCGTTTTGCGACTCCTTTTTATATAAAGAAACATAACATTTACGTATTTATTTTATTCAAAACGGCCACATCTACAAATATGGCACTTTTGCTTACATATTTTTTAACGTTATCACTTATTTTTCCGTTTCATGGCACTTTTTCACAAAAATGTCGTGCGTTTTGGTCGACGGTCGAGTCGCAACTGACAAAATGGCAGTTTAGCACTGAAATTAGTCTCGAAAGAGTGATAGTGCAAAAAGGGCACCTGCATAATTTTGATACTTTCTAACGTCAAATCGACAGGTGTCTTAGTGTCACGTAAAATATTAGTGCTTATAATGTCGTTTTTTCAATAAAATCATTTTTCACGGTTTTTGAGTTGTGTCGCTTTTGTATTTAATGGACGATATACTGTCCGCGACCTGTCAAACAAACATTTGAAATTCGTTCGCTTTGAATCATTATGTCGCCATGCAAAATTGTAGATATTTTTAACGAACAAACAAATAAATATGGTTTTGTCTAGAATTAAAAAATAAAACCTCACAATGACCTTTTATGTAGCAAATTGCATTACTTACCAAAATTTAATATTAAAAGTATCTACGTATTCATCATACCTATGTTACTCGTATATTACGTGTAGATAAGTACCTACATCTTCATTGACAAGAACACTTCTATGAAGTTTTGAATTAAATAGCCCAACGAATCTGGTTCCTTCTTACAAACTTTAACCTTCCATTTAACCCCCATAGGGAATGAATTTTCCAAAAACCTGAAACACGTGTTTACTTATTTATTGTTAAAAACATTCATGTGAAGATTCGAATAAAATAGCCCAACTAATCTTATTTCCTCATACAAACTTTAACCCTCCATTTAACCTCCATAGGGAATGAATTTTCAAAAAACCTGAAATACGTGTTTATTTATTTATTATTAAAAACATTCCTGTGAAGTTTCGAATAAAATAGCCCAACTAATCTTATTTCCCCATACAAACTTTAACCCTCCATTTAACCCCCATAGGGAATGAATTTTCAAAAAACCTGAAACATGTGTTTACTTATTTATTATTAAAAACATTCTTGTGAAGTTTCGAATAAAATAGCCCAACTAATCTTATTTCCCCATACAAACTTTAACCCTCCATTTAACCCCTTTAAGGGATGAATTTTCAAAAAACCTGAAACACGTGTTTACTTATTTATTGTTAAAATAATTCATGTGAAGTTTCGAATAAAATAGCCCAACTAATCTTATTTCCTCATACAAACTTTAACCCTCCATTTAACCTCCATAGGGAATGAATTTTCAAAAAACCTGAAATACGTGTTTATTTATTTATTATTAAAAACATTCCTGTGAAGTTTCGAATAAAATAGCCCAACTAATCTTATTTCCCCATACAAACTTTAACCCTCCATTTAACCCCTTTAAGGGAAGAATTTTCAAAAAACCTGAAATACGTGTTTGCTTATTTATTGTCAAAAATATTCATGTGAAGTTTCGAATAAAATAGCCCAACTAATCTTATTTCCCCATACAAACTTTAACCCTCCATTTAACCCCTTTAAGGGAAGAATTTTCAAAAAACCTGAAATACGTGTTTACTTATTTATTGTTAAAAACATTAATGTGAAGTTTCGAATAAAATAGCCCAACCAATCTTATTTCCCCATACAAACTTTAACCCTCCATTTAACCCCTTTAAGGAATGAATTTTCAAAAAACCTGAAACATGTGTTTACTTATTTATTATTAAAAACATTCTTGTGAAGTTTCTAATAAAATAGCCCAACTAATCTTATTTCCCCATACAAACTTTAACCCTCCATTTAACCCCCATAGGGAATGAATTTTCAAAAAACCTGAAATACGTGTTTACTTATTTATTATTAAAAACATTCCTGTGAAGTTTCGAATAAAATAGCCCAACTAATCTTATTTCCCCATACAAACTTTAACCCCCCATTTAACCCCTTTACGGGATGAATTTTCAAAAATTCGTTCTTAGTGCGCCTCTAGACATTATAAAGTATGTACATGCCAAGTTTGAACTCTCTAGTACCAGCGGTTTGGGCTGTGCGTTGATTTAAGTCAGTCAGTCAGTCAGTCAGGACATTGCCGTTTATATATATAGATTTTGGTTTATTTTTGTACCTCATTAGGTACCGTGATTGTTTTTGAAATAATAAATATTTGAGTAGATAGGTAGGTAAGAAATGTGTTTCTGAAAACAATGTGCAATTCAATACGTAATTATGTATCTGTTATAAGCACTGGTTCCACCGCGAGCGAGTAAGCTATGCATACAAAGGGTGAAGACACATTTATCAGCATGCGTATAGTTCATTTCAAATACGATGTCACTCGAAACTTTTGTCATTTAATTGGTCTCCTACAAATTGACACGTGTCGTCCACCGATGTATGCAAATAATATCACGCCACAAAAGGGTCTGGCCAAGTATCTTTTTTTATCACCGATCCTATTTTTGCCAAGTGGAATCGGGCCTTCGTATTTGAAATGGACTATACGCATTTTGTCTATAGAAAATGTCAGTTTAGTATGGGGCCGCGTCCAGCTTTCCGCACGCATGCTTACACGTTTCATACTAAACGGCCAATTTTACTAGACAAAATGCGTACGCATGCTGATAAATGTGTCTTCACCCAAAAGAGACACGGCTACATTTATAGCCCATAACTGGGCGAGAGTAGTAGTAGTTGGGCATTTTCGCGAGAAGAGATACAAAAACTTATTTTTCTGAAACGGGTAAATTTTATGTTTTTCCTGCTCAGAATCACGAGCTCTTTCGATCCTACTAGAAGAAAAAAAGTGTCCCAACTTTTTGTTTCTGTTACGTAACCGTTTTTCAAACACTTTGTACAGCGGTTACAAAGTGGAGAGCATGTAAAATGTATGAAAAATGTGGGACCATTTTTTTCTTGTACTTTTTTCTCCTAGATTGAAAGAACTCGTTATTCTAAGTAGGAAAAACATTAAATTTAACTACCTTAAAAAAATTTTTTTTTTTGATCTCTCGCGAAAATGCCCAGGTGGCCTTTTGGTGACGGCAGTAAGAATTAATTTGTCACCACCCCAACTCTTCCCGTGGGTGTCGTAAGAGTCGACTAAGGGGTTTGAAGAGTCAATCACTATGTATTTATTGAAAATTGATGATGGGCAGCAGCATCATTATAGTGGAGTGGATATGTCGAAGGCGGATTGTATAATCCGCCGTATTACAATACGCCTAGCCGGATTACAAAACAGCCATGTTTTGTAATACGACGGATTGACGACTAGCCGGATTGAATACGGCTAAATTAAAATCAGGCGGATTGTGTTCGACACCAAACGTTATTCAATGCGGCTAGCCATAATAGCGTTAATAGACGTTCGAACATGGTCCACTCCGCACCGCGAACTTGGTCCGCTCCGTACCAAATTCGATGGTGTGTTCAGCGGTCCGCCGACATTATTATTATTATTGACGGTGCGGTCGGTTCGATGGTTTTCCCACAGGATTTGGTGCGGTCCGCACCAAGTTCGCTCATGTGGACGGCGCCACCGCACCGTACAGCGCTTACTTGTAGGTAATTAATTAAAAGTAATCAAACAATTCGTAAATTTTCGGGTATTTATGAAATTTATAGACATAACAGTGTCTCATAAATAATAATGTGCCAAAATGTAATTATTATTATTTATTTATTTTCAAATGTTAGTATGGATAATAATGTTATTTTCTGTTTATGTATGTAACAATAATGTTGTAAACAATGTGACATGTAAAATTCGAGGTCTCTATTAAGTCGCATATGACTATATGACTCTCTGTCTTTTAAATAAATTTTTGCCCATTCTTTTCTTTTTTTTTCTCCTTATTAATTGGTGTTGTAGCGACGATGGTTGCCACAACTAACGCGATTTTAGCTTTTTTGGATAAAATCGGAGGCATATCGACGTGATCACTGTCTGGTAGCACGAAACGCACTGGACCGTTTTTGAACGGTGCGATGGTGTGGCGAGTCGAGCGCACATACGGACCGGACCAAGTTCGCGGTGCGGAGTGGACCATATTCGAACGTCTATTAACGCTTTAATACGGCGAGTCATGAGCCGCCGCTTTGTCAGTTTTTGGTTCCCATTTCTGACACTCGCGGCGTTGCCTGTCATAACAACAAAAATGGCGTCGTTTGCCGGGAGTGTTGTTGTGAATTTACAAAGTCAATGGTGGAATAAACGACGAAAAAGTGTTAAATATGTGCGAAAACAGTGAACTTAAGAAAAACTTTGATGAACAACTAAGCAACTTCTATAATTTTCAAAGCGGAACGTTAATAAAACCCTGGACCAAAGAGAGAGTTTTTGAGGTTATAGATCACATAAAATCCGCCAAAGTAGCCATGAATGACGGTGTTCGGCGGAATGCTACCCAATATTACTGGTAATAATAAATACGCGGTGAATTTGATTTAATCTTTAAAAAAAGTAAACCAGAAGACCCTACAAGTATTAACAGACGTTCGAATTTGGTCCTCTCCGCACCGACTCTCTGTCTTTTAAATAACATTTTGCCCATTCTTTTCTTTCTGTTTATTAATTGGTGTTGTAGCGACAATGGTTACCAAAACTAACGCGATTTTAGCTTTTTTGGATAAAATCGGAGGCATATCGACATGATCACTGTCTAGTAGCACGAAAAGCACTGGACCGTTTTTGAACGGTGCGATGGTGTGGCGAGTCGAGCGCACTACGGAGCAGACCAAGTTCGCGGTGCGGAGTGGACCATATTCGAACGTCTATTACTACTGTTCGAATAATACCCACGGAACAGTATTTCGATACTTTGATGGAAATTCTCAAGGTGGGCACGGCGGGCGTGATAAAATGCAATATGCTATATTAATAAATATTATTAAAAATGTAAATGTAACATTTTTAATAAGAAAAATCTTACTACAATAACCTTTTTTAATCATATTTATTAATATAGCATGTTTTTTGATGGCTGTATCTTGTGAATTGTAATTTAAAAATAACTGTTGGTTACTTAACAATTAAGAAGATTGTCTTTGTTCGATTTCTTCTTTATAAGTAAAAATGTTGAAATTTCCACATTGTTTTATTTTGTAAGTATGGTCAGATGGTCACCCTACAATCGGAATAGTTTTTCAATACGGCTAAACGTGGGCCGCCATATTGAAGAACGTATCGGAATGACAATCCGGCTAATCGTCAATCCGCCGTATTACAAAACAGGGCTGTTTTGTAATCCGGCTAGTCGTATTGTAATACGGCGGATTATACAATCTGCCTGCGACAGATACACTGTGATCGTCATCCCGCTTGCCCAGCGTGGTGATTATGGGCATTTATCTCCTAATGCGTCCATGCGCTTAGGTAATAGGGGGGCATCTGTCAAGCAGGGGACTGATTATAGACTGACGATGTGTGTGAGCGAGTAACTATAAACATTTTTTTTATGTCACGAAGGTAGACAGCTGAGGTCTCAGCCCACCTGATGGAAAGCGAACTGAGGCCCATGGATGGACACAGCGATCAAAAAATCGCCTATGTGCTACCTACCCTGAGGACTTTTTTTTAGTTAATTATCAAATCAAAAAATTAATACAAAAAACTTAATCCTGCTTGACCCAAAAAACCACGCAGGGTTTGTGGGGGCCAAGAGCTACTCTGTAATATAATAATCTGTAATATAATTATACGTATTACAAATGCTAATAAACATGATTAACACGAATTCTAAATTCAGTAGAGTTTTGCTCATTAATGGAGTAAAGACAGGAAGTGAGATTTAAACTTTTTTTAAATATTATTAACATCTTTTTTTGTAATTCTAAATCTAATGCATTTAAGAGACGAGGAATTAGGTAAGCACTTAGATGGATTGCCTCTATCCATGCCAGTAATTACAATTACACCGGCGCGTCTCTTTTATTTGCACGGGACCGCTTATATTTGTGTTCGTTTCTATAGCCAATATAATTCATCGCTTAGTCGCTCCCGGTGGGACCAGTGCCTTACCACAGGTTTATACTATCAAGCGAAGTTTGTATGTATTTATTTTATATAATAACATAACATAAGTACCATATCATATCAACCGAACAATCAAGTTAAACATCGTGTCAGATGAATAGTTTACACTGGTTAGTTTACATCTGCTTAATATGTTAATGTTATTTCATAACTCATAACAGTCTGAGCTTAAAAGACACTTCAGTGTTTTTATAACATGCCAATCTGTATCGTCGTAAAGGTGCGTTCAAACCAAAAGAGCATTCGTTGTTCTATCCCCCGTTCTACGAAATCCACCAATCACGTTTTGTGTAACGATCGAATTTCGTAGAGTGGGAGGTTAGAATTGCGAATGCTCTTTTGGTTTGAACGCACCTAAACATGATGTACGAATGATCCAATGTTTTGTATTTTACCTATTAATTAGAAAGTTATAGTAGGTACCTACCCAAATTACATGTTTGAAATGAATATCTAAATGTCTTACACAAATCGACCTAGTCCCGCAGTAAGGTCAATTAAGGCTTGTGATGTGGGTACCATGCGACGATATATACTTAAATATAATAGATAGGTACATATAGATACTTAAATACATAGATAGCGATGACGCCGTCGCCGGGTGAGATAAGTTTGTGGCACTGTAATTGAAATTAAAATTCATGTAGTTTCTAAATATTTTTGACTGAAGCAGATCCGGAGCATCTGTAAATAATAGATATCTGATTTTACGATAGTTGGGCCTGTTTCATCATCCCCGAATACATTCTGACGATAATGATAACGACAACATTTTATCTGACGGTTATAATTTATCCGGGGATTGTAAAACATTGCGTTACAAAATTTAATTTAAGTCATCATCATCATCACCAGCCTATGATAGTCCACTGCTGGACAAAGGCCTCTCCTATTAAACTATGCGTATAGACGCATTAGGCGGTAAATGCCCATAATCGCCACGCTGGGCAAGCGGATTGGCGATCGCAGTAATGTGTCTGCAGTGATGACGCTGCTGCCCATCATCAATCGTTATCAAAAATGGTCAGTGACACTTCAATCCCTTAGTCGACTCTTACGATACCCGCAGGAGGATTTGGGGTGGTGACAAATGTATTCTTACTGCCGTCACCACGCGGCTATTTAAGTAGTTTTATCAATTATTATCTCATACGTATTCTGAGAGTATTTTCAGTTCCTATTCAATCCATTCGTATTAGTAAACTAGTTCATAAGTGTTAACTTTAGTCGTTTGGAAACTTGTTTACATTATAATGTAAACATACCGGTATCTTATGATAGTTACAATACTTCCTCGTTAAAACTTCCCTTCATTTACCCTTGAATCTTGTTTCAGATCTGTTGCAGCGGAAGAAAGCGTTGACCAGCCAACCTCAAGTTTACTTATAACCGCGCGTCGCCCGCATTACAACACTACCGACGCAACAGACTCGCGAAGCTGACGCGCGGCTACTGCGTTCGCCAACCGGCGCGATTCCATTTTCGAATTTCCTTTTTTTTTTTCGAAGCGTTTTTCCGCGCGGCATGTGCGCCATTTAATTTGTTTTTTTTTTTAAGTGTAAGTCGTTTTTCAAAATGCGTGCAGTGCTTTTCGTGTTTGCGTGTGTGTCGTTTGTGGCGGGACAGGACATAAACAGTTTGAGGGACTTGCCGAAGTATGATAAGAGATATGACTATTTGAGTGTTGATGCTATTTTGGAAAACAAAAGATTGGTGCGGAATTACGTGGATTGCCTAATCAATGCAAAGCCGTGCACGCCTGAAGGAAAGGCACTGAAAAGTAAGTAATCATCGATAAGTGAACCAGCCCTACATGCATAACGATTAAATGGATCGATTGCGATTTCTTTCAGCTTTGAAATTAGTAGGTATTGGGGGCTCAGTCGATGAAGCAAAACATATTCCAATATTCCTAATATTTGCTCTACCAGAATTATCGATAAAAAGGCGCAAAATTGTCATTGCTTATTACTTAATATATTTACTTAAATTGACTATTTATAAAATATATTATTACTCGGAATACTGGGGCAAAGTTATTATTACAACAGCAAAAATGTGCACTATTGAAAAAAAATCGCGCCTATTTGCTGACACAATAATCCTATGTTTTGTTATTCTCATTAAAAAAAACTGGATATCGTACACAGGCTATGTACGAAAAAATTACGTAGGAAGGTAGGTACCGCATAACAGATTATGTGATAACATAATTATACGAGTATATACTCGTATTAAATAAAAGATGGTAACTTAGTTACCATTTAAAAGACATTGTTTTTGAGATCGTTATAATACCTACTAATCATCGAGCGAGTATGTAACAGTAATCAGTTCTTATCAGTGTTTACCATCAATTCACATAAAAACGACGATCATTAACTATTTGCTTATGCAAATACTTAAGGAGTTAAATAGTATTAAACACACATTACGATTCAAGTACTAGTACAATACTCGATGTTGTTTAACTTGTGACACACTTTGGGATAGCCCAGTTTCTTGGGCAGATGGCTTTTTAATGAATACTGGCTTCTAATTGTTATTGATACCGGTGCTTAATTACCATGAAGAATTTCAATGCATTTCTATTTCCTATATTTTAGTATTTTAGTTTTTAATTTTCCTGTCACACTGTCAAAAATGGATATTATCATTTAATTAATTATTAATTAAATATGAGCGGCTTAGTAACCGGGCGGTCGACAAGAATACATTTGCAACCACCCCAACTCTTCCCGCGGGTGTCGTATAAGTCGACTAACAGAAGTGTCACTAAGCATTTTTTGATTTTTATTGATGATGAGCAGCAGTAATCATAGTGGACATACGAGTATTACTGCGATCGCCAATCCGCTTGCCCAACGTGACGTATGGGCATTTACCTCCTAATGCATCTATACGCATAGCTAATTAATATAGCCTGCTCAGTGCCGGATTTACCAGTAGGCCAAGTAGGCCATGGCCTAGAGCGGCAGATTTTAGGGGCGGCAGATTCGGCATCAAAAAAATTTTTTTTTTGTGACATTAAAATAATTTGGCAGATTTTACAAGCGGCAGATTAGAAGCGAACTTTTTTAAACTTCGGCCGTGGTGGCAGAATTATACAGGGTGGAAGGGAACGACCGAGTCTACCAACCATTACGATGACCTTTCAGTAACAATACCAACATCGAAATTATATCTATAAAAATAATAAAAAAATTATCCCCTCATACAAAGTGAGTGATTAGTAAAGTTCAATAGCATGGAAAAATCAATTTTAACCAACATGCTCGTGCTGTGACTAATACAGTGTTGAGATACGAAGTTTATACGAAGAGACTGGGGTTGTGTTTTGCATGAAAATTAATAACAATATGCTACTCTACCCTTACCACACAAACTCTAGAAAGCGGCCTTGAATTTGAAAAATGAAGAAGTTCTAACAAAAATCAGCTGAGAATTTCAACTGGGTTTTTATATTTAATTAAAATTATTTTAACTACGCTCACTCGCAAACAACAAATCAATCAATATATTGATTTAAACTTTCACGATTGTCACTCATATATTAATGACAAACGGGTCTTAATCGTGTAAGCTTACGCTTAAATTTATCCTGACGTTTCGAGCATGACGTCAAACCCGTGGTTACTGATAGACTGGCGAGAAAATGTATCAACAGTCAACACCTTCGAGCTGCGCGAGTTTTTCGAACTACCCGCACGCAAGTCAATATTATTTGGCTTTATAGCTATCTCATAATTAACAATTATAGAAAACAACCTTTAGTTCCATATTGCAGTCATGTTTGGTAGCTCGTGGCTGGCTTCCAAATGAGAAAAATATTCCTGATTTGAAGCTGACTACAAAATGGTAAAAAAAATATTTAGCCTCATCTTGTACCCTGGTTTGGTAGCAGGCTTTGAAATGAGAAAAATATTCCTGATTCGAAGGCAATGAAACGGGAATTCTGAAGTCGTAGGAAGTAGCTGGCGTTTAATCTTTGTGTCAGGTATTTTCCAAACTGCAATGTATAGCGATCTTCTTTGGAAAAGGAATCCGCGTACTACATTAAAGCATCTCAAATACACCCATGAGCAGCAATTTTCTTGCGACCAAAACGAATAAGAACTTTAATGAATATTTTTAAAATTACAGCCTCTCAATCTTCAACAGAAATAATTTACGAAATGATAAAATCAGCGTCGCACACTGGAAGATAAGAAAATCGTTCCCATTTGGTAGCTGGCCACAAGATAGGAAAACACGTTTCGCATGTCATGTCGCTAGGTACGATATGAGTATGACATGAGAAACGTGTTTTCCTACCAAATGGAAAAATTGTTCCCATTTGGTAGCTGGCTACAAGATGGGAAAACACGTTTCTTATTTCGTAGCTAACTACCAAATATGGCTACCAGATGCGACCAAAATCTGAAAAACAGTAATTGTAACGTTCAATAATTAAAAATAAATCTGGGCATAATGAAACCTAATCAATTGCAATTGCGTTATTTATAGTGCGCTTACAGACGACATTTTAGTATTTTTTACAATTTTAAACAACAAACATAATTAAAGAAAGTTACCTGATAAAAAAAGTCGCATATACCTATTAATGTAATGGAATTTAAAACGTGCATTTCAGCGCTTTCTTCTTTGCAAACTGGCAAACTGCGCTTACGATATAATTCTGTATTTCGACGAAATTAGCTTAACAGTGGGTTGTGGCCGCTGTGGGTGTTCGCGGGTAACGAACCAATATATCTAACTTAGGATCATTTTCGAGACTTCATGATTATTTTCAGAGCATTTGTTGGTACCTACTTTTAGTTGGCGATTGGCCTACTAAAAGTACCACCTAATATGGCCGGCATATTTAAGCCGATTTTAGCGCCCTTGTATTCTGCCCTTACATTTGTAATACGTATTCAAAGTAAATGTAGTACCTTACCTACATTGTATACATTGCGGTTTGGAAAATGCCTGATACTAAGATTAATACAAATAACAAATACAAATATTTTATTTCCAAAAAAGGTAAAAGAACATTACATTTATACTGACCCCCACACTAGGCGGTGCCTGTCCCGTGGGGGAGGTTAAAATTTACAGAACAGGAGTAACGTACGTTTTACGGCTAGCGGTAACAATACTATATTATTTAATGAATTAAATTACAAAAAAAAGGACGGAGATAGGTGAAATTATAACTTAAATACAATTCTAGAATACTAAAACATTTAAAAAGACTTATAAAAACAAATCTAAAAGAGAATGAGATCATTATCATAAAACTTAAGACTAGTTTTTGTGTATTAGTAGGTGTGTGTGTGTGTTCATGTGTGTTTGTGTGTGTGTGTGTGTGTGTGTGTGCGTTAGTATGAAACCTTAAAAATGCGTTCAGTCTCAGTGTAAGATAAATGCACCAGAACTTTACATAAGAGTTTCTTAGTTCGTATAACAGAGAGTTTTTTGAAGTCAAATATTCTAACTAATTTATTGTATATACGTGGGAACAGGAATACTGGAAACCGGCGTGCAAATGAAGTTTTGACAGAAGTAACAGGTATTTTGTAGATACGGTTTTTTAGTAAAGAGTTGTAGTTCGGTGAGCTTAGAACGGACTTGTGAACATGCTGTACAACTCTTGACAGATATAATTTGCGAACACTGAGTAGTCGAGTTTCATTGAACAGGGCATCGGTGGGATATCTAATTGGTTTTTTCAGTGCTACCTTTAAAACCGCTCTTTGTGCTCTCTCTAATTTCATTAAGACGGTTGATGAGGTACCCCCCCAGGCTAGAATGCAGTAATTTATAATTGATTGTCCCAGAGCTAGGTAAATAGTTTTTAATAAACTGATGTCAGCTGACTCTCGGAGCATTTTCATTGTATGAATTAGTTTGCGAACACGGCCCGACACAGTAGCCACGTGCTCTCTGAAGTTCATCTTTTCATCGATAACTATCCCAAGATATTTAATTGAGCTGGCTCTGGATATGTAGTCGCAAGTGCAATGTTCAGTTTGAGAGCAACTGTGGACCCGAAGATCCCGCTGGTGACTCGGCGCCGACGCAGAGGTTTTATGAAAGCAAAGGAAGTTTGTTTTTGCTGTATTAAGTGTCAGAAGATTTCGTTTTAACCACCTAGACACCACCGCGATCCCAAGTTCAACACTATTTAGGACATTCTCCCATGAGTTATCGTGGAAAACAATAGCTGTATCGTCGGCGTAGCACATTATGTCAGCATTCTTTATATTTAATTGAGAAATGTCATTGATGTATATCAGAAAGAGGGTAGGTCCTAAAATGCTGCCCTGCGGTACGCCAAACGATACAGCTCTCAGGTCACTCCGATGTTCGCCAACTTTGACACATTGACATCTATCCGTCAGATAACTGGCAAACCATTTTAATGTGGTTCCACGAACTCCATAGGCTTCCAGTTTTCTGAGTAGGATGGGGACGGAGACTGTGTCAAACGCTTTTGCAAGATCCAAAAAGACGCCGACACAGGCCCGTCCCTCATCTAAGTGTAACGCGATAGTCTTTGTGAGAAGGTTAACTGCTTCTTCCGTTGATACTCCCTTACGAAAGCCAAACTGGTGATTTGATAGAAGAGAGTTAGATTCCAGGTATGCTACTAGTCTTTTATTTATAATACGTTCTAGAAGTTTTGAAAGTGAGGCAAGAAGAGAAATTGGTCGATAATTACTAGGTTCAGTTTTTTCTTTACCTTTATGGATCGGAACGACAGCTGCCACTTTCCACGCTTTGGGAAAGATGCCACTTTCAATGCTTTGGTTAAAGATCATAGCAAGTGGTTCCGCAACTGAGGGACCAATCGCTTTCAAAATCTTATTATTTAGGTTGTCTAGGCCTGGTGAACTGTCTGGGTCTAATTTTTTGATGAGTTCGAGGACTTCATACTTATCTGTAGGATTGATGTATATAGAGTTTAATATGGAACGGAGATTAAACGTCAGCTACTTCCTACGACTTAGAAATCCCGTTTCATTGCAAGCTTCGAATCAGGAATATTCTTCTCATTGAAAGCCAGCTACCAAACCAGGCTACAAGATGGGACTAAAGAATTGCTATTTTGTAGTCTACTTCGAATAAGGAATATTTTTCTCACATGGAAGCCAGCTATGAGCTACCAAACCTGGCTACAATATGGGACTTAAAGTTGTTTTCTATAATTGTTAATTATCAGATAACTTTAAAGCCAAATAATAATGTTTTCTGGTTTTATTGTAACATTGATTGATTTGTTGTTTGCGAGTGAGCGTAGTAAAAATAATTTTAATTAACTATAAAAACCGAGTTGAAATTTATTAAAATGGTTTAATGCTCAGACTGTTTTTTTTTTATTTTTGAATGCTAGAACTTTTTTATTTTGGAAATTTAAGAACCGCTATCTAGAGTTTGTGTGGTAAAGGTAGAGTCATATATTATTATTAATTTCCATACAAAGTGCAACCCCAGCCTCTTCGCATAAACTCTAATCTACCACTGTATCAGTCACTGTATGTTGGCTAGGCGTCCATCTGCGTTCATTCCTCCACTGTCATACCAGCTAAATGTTTGCGTACTGTACAAAGTAAGAGAAGGCCTGCTACCGCGAACACCGAAGCTCGTAAATTTCGGGGATTTGTCTCCGTCACTCTAATGACGCCTTCTTTGCCCGAAATTTGTAGTTCGCGATAGGGATGCTGGATTTCCTTTCCTGCCAAACGCTTCGGTACGTACACAAGGCTGTGAAATGAATACATACTAAAGTGTCCAAGTGTTCCTAAACGACTAATGTATGAAGTTTTTTTACGTTTCGACTTTCTTCGTGAATGTCCTAACAAATTATCCAAATTAGCAGTGAATTGGGGCGGCAAAATATAAATGGCCTACAGGCGGCAAATTTCAAAATCCGGCACTGAGCCTGCTCATAGAAAATTTGAATGTGACGCCTTTTTTACTGACATGGATTATTGGACTGAGTATATATTCGTCATTACTTTATCAATATTTTTGTAGTCTAAGCATGTAGTTAATACCTAGTGTACAATCATAAATATAATGATTATTTTATTGATAATTTAAATTTAACATCATTTTGTGTTTTTATAAAACACTAAACTGTGCTTTAACTCGAGAAACGTATTTTCCTATTTTTTTGCATGCAGGCCTTATTGTGTTTAAGAATATTATTTCAAGGTTAGGTAAATTATAAAAGCTCTCAGTCAAGATCGTCGTACAAAATCATAGCTATGTTTAAATAAATTAGCATGCAATTATAAATCTCATCGTAGAATTTGCCTTCAAATAACGATAGATATTTGATTATGTATACATTTAATATTACTATAATTAAATTTATATTATGATTTTTTATCACTCGATTGCGTAGTCTTGCTTGACAAAGTCTAAAATATACGAGAGGCACTAAGTAATAAATGTTTTAAATTAAGAATAATTTTATTAGATTTCATTTATGTGTATTTAAATTGTACAGTCTGGAAATAAAAACCGAAAAAAGAGCAATTTTATAATTATACCTGAAATAGTTACTTACGTCGACAAAAAAATCGTCTATTTTATCCAAAGTACAGAAGGTAATACGTACTTCTCATTCAGATGCTAATAATATAACAATAAGTCAGATACGAATTACGTGTACATTATCTTTATTCCTAAACATAAAATAAGTGGAATCAGTAAGTACATCGCATGTATTTATTATGTATTTGAACTTGACCTGAGAACGCGTGCAGCGTTCAAAACAAAACATGTGGAGTAAAAAACAGAGCGTTACAAATTCAATTGTAAGACAAACGCCTTGAACTCAAAATTACATAAGCATTATGTTTACACTGTTGGTATTCTATTTATATGCTTGTTGTAAATTATCCTGCGAAAATCTTTTGTCAAATACCTACATTCTACATTGTTCAGCCGAAAACATTTTAAAAACTCCTTTCAAAATAATATGTACTTACCAGCTATGCATGGCTAGCTTTTAATGTTTTTTTTTTTTATGCTATAGGTGGCAAACGAACAGACGAATCGCCTGATGGAAAGCGATTAACGTCGCCCATGGACACCCGCATGTGGATTCCAAATCTAATACTTACACGTGTTTTTCTTATTTCTTTACACTTTTCTCATTTTTATTTACAATTTTGTGGCGGCCGCTTTAAAGAGATTAAAAAATGTTTAGGGGCAACAAATTTTAGGGTATAAGCAAAGTCACACAAAGTCACATCTCTTACAAGAAATATATTTTCTCGTATTTTTTTTCTCTTTCTAATCAGAATAGGACATTGAGTAGGTATTTCAAACAAATTCGATAACAATGCATTTTCATTACGTTTTAAAATTATTTATTTTATAGATTATCAACATTGATGTTATTAATGTCAGCTATTATGTTTACTGTGATAAAGGTCGACGCGTGCGACATCTGTCCGCCTTGTTATTTATTACAAATATCGATCTGTCTTGAATTGTACCTACTTTTAATGATAAGCTGCTCTATCACAAATAACAATACTATTTCGATCCCTTGTAATATTAACACCTTTGAATGAACTGTGATCTTAAGGCGAGGATCTTACATAATTGCTATTTTCGTCAATATTTTTCTCTTAGATACTTTTTTTTCATCTGGCTTATTGAATTTCCCACTCTTGGGCAAACGTCTCTCGTCTCCTTAGCTTAGTGGCCATCCTATGGCCCGCCGTCAGCGAGGATTTTAGCCCAATGCGTCGGACAGCAGTCATGCTCTGCCCATTCCCATTTGAATTTGGCGGTCTTCATACCCATATCTGTTACGCCGGTCTTAAGGTGCATTCAGACCAAAAGATCATTCGCTGTTCTATCCCCCGCTCTACGAAATCAACCAATCACGTTTTGTGTAACGATCGAATTTCGTAGAGTGGGAGGTTAGAATAGCGAATGTTCGCTTGGTCTGAATGCACA